>JARWLF010000192.1:0-24934 GCA_029853055.1 Scenedesmus sp. KT-U | reverse complement strand
CCGCTGTAAGCCCTGAGCTCGAAGCGCTGGGTCAAAGTCGTTCAGTTGCACACATATTCTGATTTTCCTTGCCTACTCGACATACCTGGCGCAGATACTTGGCCAGTAATAACGATGGAACTGAGGAGCACGCAGCTACACCGCCCAACGGTGCTGATGGTCTTTTCTATTGCCATCCTTCTGTCAGCAGGGCATGCCTCTTTTTTTCGCTACATTCTGGATGCAAGATCAGGTAGTGAACCAAAGCTGTCTTAACTTGTCAGTCAGGTCGAGCAATCGTCAGATATTGACATGGTGCTTTACCATGATGCATGGCATGAACTGGCCTGATGCGATTGTCTGCACCAACCAGTATGCTCAATTTGCCTGCACTTCAAAACACATGCAGGCATACTGTCCTGGCACAAAGCTTTATCAGCAAATACTGCCACTCTTCATGTTGAAAGCATCAAACAGGAGAATGGCTGGTGGCACCATCCTGCAATATTCACCTTTCAGCGCCTGGGCCTCTGGCAGACGACCTTTCTGGGAGTTGCAGGAGGATCAAAGGCTGCAGCAGATGCTGTTGTCTTGCAGCATCGGTGGCGATGCCGGCCTGTGGCAGATGGGCGCTTTGTGCTGAGAGGAGTTGGTTCGGCATTCTCTGCAGTGGTGAGAGTGAGGGGGAAATTTACTGGCTTTGCTTTAGGCAGCAAGATCAGGTGCAC
Organism: Scenedesmus sp. KT-U; assembly: GCA_029853055.1. NCBI lineage: Eukaryota > Viridiplantae > Chlorophyta > Chlorophyceae > Sphaeropleales > Scenedesmaceae > Scenedesmus > Scenedesmus sp. KT-U. The sequence continues at coordinate 24,227 of JARWLF010000192.1, read as the reverse complement.
TGGTGTTGGTAGCCTCTGCAGGGTCTGACCTGTATCTCTGGCAACCACCAGATGCAGTGCTGTTGCAGATATTGACTCTGTAGCCAGGCCTGGGCAGCAATATGTGTGTGCAGATGGTCAGAGTTTAACCCTGTGCACATCTGGATGTGCAGGACCAATGCAGGAACTTCCAGAAAGTTTGTGCTTCCTGCATTGGTCCTGCTCTTTCACCCCTCCGTATGCAGGGCTGTCCTGCCTGATAATCGAACGATTGCCACTGACACTACTGACACACAAGGCAGGCGTTGTCTACTCTTTAGCAATAAGGACAGAAGTTCTGTGCTATTTATGGTGCGCTGCAGGATTCCAATTTTTTGCAGCAACTTGTTCCCCGGAGTGTTGATGACCATTGGGGAGGGCTGAACATTACAGACAACACCCTCAACAAAACGTGGCGATTGCATCAATCCAGTGTACCAACAGGTGACTTGTTGCCGGCCCAGTATACTCCTCATGTCATGCTACAGTGCAATGTGCAGGTGCTGTTGATGAGCTGTTTGGGGATACATGCTGATATGGACTGTGCTGCACTGCTGGCATTGCTTTGGGGTTTGGATCATACAGTGGTCTGCATCCTTGCAACCAACAAGAAGTGTCTTGCAGTTGTCAAGGCACATGGACCCTACTGCAAATTGTAACTCAGTTGTACAGCAGTGCATACAGCTCAGGAGCAACTTGTCAAGCGGACAGATGATTTGCAAGCAGACCATCAAGGGACGGAGATGGTTGAGGAGTTACGATACAACGCTGTGTACAGTATGCAAGCCCATGTATGACTGTTGCATGCTGCCAGCAAAACGTGGGTGACTGACTCTGTTCTTGCTACCAATGCAGAGAGCATCAATGTCTGGCATATTGAGGAGTCAGATTTGCCATCTCCAGGAAGCTACAGCTTCAGCACCACCAGCAGCTTATCCAAGCATCTGCATGAATGGGATACCAATCAGTGCAAACAGCCACCTGGCATATTCAGGTATGAGATGAATCAGGCTGTTCAAAATGAGCAAACTAGCAGTGAGGCAAACAACACTCCTGATGTCGTTTGATGACCTTTGACCTGGAAGTCGGATATTGCAGCATGCTGGTCCAGTGTTCCTTAAAGCTTTTGTAGGCAGCATGCCTTGAAGATGCTCAGAATAGGGTGCGAAGCGGTTAGCCCAACCGGGGGTATGCGTTTTTGCAGGTCCGGCAGCATGTGGACTGTCATAAGCCAGGCTGGAGAGTTTGACATCGACTTGTATGCCAAACTGTTGGTGCAGGTGAGTATTCTGATATGGGACAGTCACACATGCATGGTGCATCTACAGCAAGCCAGAGAGTAGCCAAACCGTCTGTACATGGCATGTACATATGTCAGGTGTATGCTTCTTTTTGGTGATGCTCAAAGCAGTCCTGGTGGCAAGCATAGATCTGCTCTGAATGTGCTGCATGCTCCAGAAAGCTTCTGAAGCATCAGATGCACAGCCATACTTAATGGCAAACTTCACAAACAGTCACCTTGGTGATCTGTGTGCCGCACACACTGTTTGTAAAGTTTGTGCCACACGGCTGCTCTCACCTGCTTGCTTTCCCATGTATGGTACTGGTTGTGAGGCCACACCTCACGACGATCACAGCACCATCGTCAACAGTCGCACTGTCACCAGCAGGATGGTACTACCATTGATATTCTCCTCTCGACTGAACCAGCCAGCAGTCCGATTGCTGATATGATGATTATGCAAAGCTTTCAAGTGTGGCTATCATATCCATACGTTGATGCCTTCTAATGCTCAACAGCATGCTGTGTGTGGTGCATGGCTGACTAATGCACTCACTTCTTATCTACCTGCAGCACACTCTGTATCACAGAGCGGTAGGGTTCACTGGTGCCATACTAGTATTCACCAGCAATATGGCGGCTCAGCTGGCGCAACAACCTGCAGTGAGGACAGGCCTTGATGATGGTTCCTTTGCCATCATTGTGTGGGTAAGCACAAGACAACTTGCAGTGGCTCAGTGAGTAAACATGGCACACACCAGCCTCCATGGGTGGTCTCCATACTATGTGCTTGGCATACTTGGCTTCCATCTCCAGAGCAAGATGCAATCTTTCAACTTCCGTCCTTCCTATTTATATGAACTACCCATCAGCCATAGCATACTGCCATTGGCCCCACGCCTCAATTCAGAAGCCAGTCCCGTCCTTCTTGACAGGATGATGACATCGTTCCATCCATGCCCTACTACTACCAATATCTGATGTACAACATGGCTGTGCTGGCCACGTGGGGAGTCCCAGACATCAAGCTGGCAATGATTGACCTGGTGAGGGGGCTAGATTTGTGATGAGCGCACCACTGGCAGTGGCTTCACTGCATTCAACGTTGCTTTCAAACGAACATGATACTCAGACACGCTTTGCTGTCTGTATGACCTCAATGCAATGTACCATGCCTCGGCTGCCGCCCTGACAGATGGGACGTCTTTGCTAATGCTGTAGAGGTGTGATGAGTGGCTGGCTACCACTACCAACGCAACAATTGACAGTTGTGTTACAGGCTGCTCTGTCGCATGTCAGTCTGCTTTGGCAGCAGGCATGGTGTATCCCATGCATAACACACAAGCTTGTGATGAGCAAATGTTCAACTTGAGAGGTATTTGCTGTGCACATACACAGTGGGTCGTCATGAGGCTGATGCTTCACACTTGCAGGATGAGTTCTACATTCTTCCAAAGCACCTGACATTTGCTGAGGCGTTCAAGCCCGGTGGCTGTCTTCATAGCTACCAGCTTGTGAGGATGGCACGCTACAATGCCTACTTCAATGTCACCCCTGCCGAGGCGTCTGCTTGCAATCAGGCAGTAAAGGCAGCAGACACCGAAGCCAAATTCTCAAGCACGGTGAACAGGACAGCCTGCCAGGGCACTGCCTGCAACAAAACAAAGAGCAGTGAAGTCGAAACGTGTGAGGATGTCCAAGAGGATGCAACACCTGACATTCATGGACTAACAACCATGGGTTGGCAGAACTACCTTAAACAGCAGCAGCAAAGGCAGCAGGTACCTCTGGAGCCTTTGAGTCCAGCTCAGCGGATACGGCGTCGGCATCTTGCACTCTATCATGACAAGCAACATTGGCAGGCCCCTGTGGGGTATGTAGACCGGCACTGGCTGACACCCAGTGCAAGGTGGGCGCAGAAGTCCATGGTTGATCCCAATTACGCGGCTGCATACTCCATACATGAAGCAACAGTGGTGCTGCGTGGTGGTAATGACACAAAGCTCCCGGTGCAAGCAGAGTGTGCATTTGGCATCCACTTGTTGAATATGTTCCGATTTAGATCGTTTGGGGCTGGGCAACCGATGGTGCTAAACACCAGTAATATCTTCAGCCTTGCAGAACACATACAACGTGTTGTGCAGCTGCAAAAGCCCTGAGATCAATGCTCATCAGCTGCCAATAGCAGCAAAATGCAGCAGCAACCAGTTGGAAGGTGTTACAGATCAAGTACCACCTGATCGTATCTGAACTCCAATGTAGTGCTGGCAATTTGATGTTTGGCCCCGGATATGATATATCTATACGATTACAACATTAAATATTTGCCATGGCACATGGTTGCAGCTGAGATACCCTGACATCAGCACAACTTGTCTGCCAGACAATGGCAGAGTCTGTCATTGTGTTCACATGCTGACTGTGCCAGGGCCCCTTGGAAAGGTTGTTCAAGCTGAGGATGAAGTACAGAGTGCCCTGCCGCACGCAGACATGATGTATTCATTCATGACAGTGGACAGCTGCTGCAGCTGTGAACACCTACCCCACTCAGATTTTGTCGATACAGTTGTGTCAATATATTCTGCCATCAAGAGGTAATGCCCCAGATACATGCTGTATGTCTAGGCCCTAGACCGGCTGTCCAGTGCATTTGCCAAATGCAGGCTGCTATCACCATGTTGACAGGTGTCTGATTGACAATCCTTTGTTATACTTGTAGCACTCATGGTGCACTGTACATCCTTGTAGAGTGTCCTAAATCATGTGTGATGGACGTGATAATGTATAGATGATCATGCTGATTATGGCCATGGTGTCTTGACAAGCCAGGCAGGCACTACTTCTGCTAAATTCAATCACTTGCTATCATAGCAGACAATGATTGTCTGTTGCACCTGTTTTTCTGCAGTCCAGTGCTGTAGTGTTCTCTACAACATCTCAAGCATGTGAACGTGGCTAGGCATAGCAGTGCATAGCTGCTTTTGACACAGCTGCATGGTCTTTAGCTCATGCTGTGTCCCTGCCATTGGGTCTGGCTGGGCTGCTACAGCCTCAGCAAGCCCATATTCACCAGTGTGTTTCAGCCGTTGTGAGCTTTCCTAATGACAGAATAATGTAAAATCTTGGCATTTGCTCTGCAAGATGCTGTCATTGGTTGATGCACTGGCATGTGGCCCTCACACGGTGATCGTCTGCTGTTGATCATAAGATGTTTTGTCCGATGTCACAGGGTTGGGGCTGGGGTTCAGATTGCAATTGGTGACTCTGTCACAGAAAGTACTCCGGTCTATAATGCAGATTCTGATCGAGCCCACCCCTTCGCAGGTCTGCAACTGAAACTGCAACTCGTCCTGTTTCAAGTTACATCAACAGCATGTAGGTCTTCTGAATAACTGCTGCCAGCTATTTGTGCGCCAGACTGGCACCTCTGTAACACATCTGTCATTCAAGGTTCAAAAGAAAAATCGGCCATGGTAGACAGATACGCTACTACTTTCCTTAAAATCGGTGATGAGTTGAGTTTTCGTTGATCAAGAAAGCTTCGCAGCCAGTCTCTAGGCCCAGTACCCTGGTAGACACAGTAGACACGCACACATACTCAAAACATCAGCGAAAACGGCACGCGCTCCGTATGAGCTTGGCCGCTGCTGAGCTGCCTGACTGCTCCCACAGGTTTTCGTTCACCCAGGCTGCTTCCACAGCTTGTTCAATATCTCGTCGTGTGTGGCAACGTCTTCTGCAGGCAATTGTCATGACCTTGCATACAGGTACCTGTAACCGTACCAACATGTAGCCGATACGGAGCAACACGGTCAGTACTATCCCCCGCACTAAAATATAGCAAGTTGGTACCGTGTTGTGCCAGTGCTTGCAGCACCATAGGCAGGCTGCAGCCGTGTACCAGCCAAAAGGGCTCAACAGCGAGACGCCATGGCCAGACAAGTGCAAGTTGTAGGGACACTGTCCACAGGTTGCGGGTGTAAACAACTGAGCGCTGCAGTTTGAGTAGAGTATTATGGATATCGTTGTGTTTCATGTGTCACCAATCAGCAGTACAGGAGCAACCACATATTGCTGACAGTGGCACTTTCTGCTGTTGTGGTGCCATCACAGCATTTCACGGTTGGATGTCTTCATGAACTGCACTGTCAGTGACAGAAGCCTGTGGTACAAGATACACTGAACATATTGGGAAGTTTTGCAGCTGACAAGCTCCGAGCTTGCTGAGCACAACTGGAGGTGTATGCCGCATACGTGTTGTTGTATCCGATACAAGTTCAAGCTCAAGTTACGCACTGCTCAGTTGCAGCAGGGGCCCCTGGCCATTGTTTTTCAGCAGTAGGTCGAGCTCTGCATGGTCCAGTTGATGGAGCTGCTGTGACGACTGTCTGCTTCCTGCATACGCTGTAAACTGGTGACCAGGTCCTGCTCGGGCCCTCAGCAGCACACTACCAGCTTTCATGCAGTCTGACATCTGGCCATGCTCGTCAAGACCTGCTGCTGGGTAAAGCAACTGCCGCACCTGGAAGCATGCAAACGTTTGCAGGGTTGCTGACACCTATGTGTTTGTGATGTTATAGGCTAGGACACATTGTAGATGCCTGCCCTTCTTTACTTTGGGTGTGCGCTCCTCTCCTGCCATAATGCAGTACGCTTCGCATCAGGATGCCCCAGGACTGGGGAAGATGCACAGTGATGTGGCCTACATGTGTGCGTCGCACTGTGGGTGAATGAATGTGCATAAGCATGTACTCATGCATCATTCAACTGCGGCTGTATCCAGGTTGATGCCATCAAAGTTGCAATTGTTTTAGCCTATACGGTAAGAAACGTTGCAGATGCATAACTCTCGCCTGTTTTGCCTGCCAAAGACAAGGCATCACTACCAGGGCAGGCAGTATGCACACATGTGTACGCATAAGCAGTACAGAAAAAGAAGTCAATAGCATCTGTGTTCAAGGCAGTGACGGCGAATACAGATTGGTGCTTGCAGTATGATGCATTAGTGGCATTTGTTACCGTTGCTTGGCAAAGCAAATTTGCCAAGCTGCCTAGATAAGACTTGCAGCCTGCATTGTACTGGATACATTTTGCTTAGGTAGCAGTATCTTGGCCAGTGTTGCTCTGCAGGACTGCTGCCAGCCGGTTTAATGTCATGGTGGCCAATTCCAAAAACACAGTACTCTACTGGCTTCAGGACTAAGTAGCTATGCGGAAGTGATACCAATGGGTGTGTCGCACTTGTTCCAGGTTGATTTCTGCATGCCGCAATAGAAGATTTGCGCTCATCTTGGCTCAGAAAAACGCTGGACATTGGATCAGTAAAAGCAGCTCAGCCTCACAGCTTGGCATGTGGAGGCAAAGCATGGCTTGCTACAATGAATGCAATGTCGAGACTAGAAATTTCAGTCACTGGCAACAGTTAGTGTCCACTTTCAAAGGATAGACCTTGGGGCTGGTCCCTTAGTGGTGCACAGTCCAGTACGGTGCTACAATTCAGTTGGTCACACGACTCGTGTAACTAGTTATGCAGCGTAACTAGCAGGCCAATATGGCTCAACATAGGGCACAGTATCAGCTTATATTTAAGGCCTTACGTCAGGCAGCACTGCTAGCATTCACAGTGCCGTTGCCATGTTGGTGCAGCTCAAAATTTGAAAGGCTTTCAACAGACTTCCAGTTTAAGCTGACCGTCTCAACAATATATGGACTGCTAACATACTTGTTCCAGCCACGTTCACAGTTGGATGATAAAGAAACACAAGATTTGAGAGCCCTTTCTGTGGTCATCATGCACCATGCACCCAAGTTCAGGGAAGTTGTTGTTGGTCCTGTGTCAAGCAGTGATCTTTGATGTGCTGTCCTGTGCATGGTCATTCCAGCACTTGATGCAGCATTTGCAAGTGCACTGCAGGAGCCTTGTCGTTGAAAGAGCTGATATTTCAGGTGCTGCCTGCACAATCAACATCACATGAAAGGCACAATTCGCAGAGATGTCAACATCAGGTCTGCCAAGGTAAGCTTTGCTGACAACTAGCATGTTGTTGCACCACAAGTGTCTGCGGGACACTAGAGCATATTGCCGCAGATCAGTCGGAGTGTCTGCACAGAAGACTCAAGGCGTCTACTTGCATCCTGTACTCAAAGCTGCCATGCTGAGGTGAGTTGGGGCACAGACTCAAGCCTGTCTACCGCAGGACGGAGTCCCGCAATCATTTCAAGGCTACAGAAAACTAGCATCAGCACCTTGCAGAGCAAGCTCATGTGGCAGTTGCTGATATGGCATGTTGCAAAATGTCAGATCTTACTGACTCCTTGTGCTTATTGGCTATACTGTATTGTTTGTCATTGTGATTGACAAGAAGCAGTGGCAAATCAGCAGTGATGGCCGGCTGAGCCGCTTATAAATCGCCACCAGGTTTGGAAACAAACAGTGGATTGCTTCCTTTATGATATAATCAGCCTCTCTGTATGTTACAAAAGCGGCCATGTAGCGTGCTGTGTAGTCCATGCGCATCTTCTTTACCACATCATCTGGACAACATACCACTGCCTCATGTTCAGCTTCTGGCCTTTGGTAAGGCACATGGTTTGATTCCAAAAACTGTGCTACAGCAACTGGTGTGTCTGCAGCCATTGCACCGCAAAATATGAAGCAGGATTGAATTCAGCACCAAAACAGTGGACAGCCTGGCACAGCAGGTGGCATTAGCAAGGTCCAACCCATTAGCATGCTGCATCTTTCTTGCAGGTTCTTGCATTGCAGTCGTTGAAGACAACAGCACTGCACTGCATGTATGTGTGCTGCTCTGCACGCCAGCATGCAGCTCACACCGCCTGACAGAATCAAACTCAAAGTCCTCTTTCTGGATCTTATCATTGCAAAGCAAGGAGGCACTGGCCAACATGGATCCTGTATCAATGGCAACACCTCGAAGACAAGTCAAGTGGCCTATGGAGCAGCCTGCTGAATCAGCGGCACAAGCCTTGACCTTGCAGCATGCAATGAGATTTTTGCTGCCACTTGAGTAGACGGTTGTGACAGAGAGTGTGCAACTGTCCACTGTTCTGGCCCATTGTAAGCTCAACCAGGAGTCATTGAGTAGGCTTACGTAGGGTAAGGAAACACCCCCGGTCAGCTTCATCAGATATCATGATAAGATGGCTACGGCTGACCAGGGAGCTGACCAGCTTTTTCAAGCTACGTCACAGATGCTCCGTCTGCGATCGCGATCAAAGCATGGGTGCGATGAGACCATTTGGTGTGTGAACACCCACAACAGACCTGCTGCTGCATAGTGTTGGTCAGCACAAAGGTCACAGTGGTGATCACGGCGTTGCCTGCGGTGCACCTGTGCAAAAAAGACGTCAAAGCATAAACTGACTAGCTCTCTGAGTTGTTGGCCTTGCATCGATCTCTGTCGAGCTGCGCAGTACTTACTGCCTTGAGTCTGGCGCACTCAAAGTAAACCTAACCTTGTTCAAAATGACTTGATATTTTCATGGTCGAAATCGCATAAGAATACACATACTCACGTTCAGGGGTCTTTCCCAATCTCTTGGCTCAGAGCTCGCAGTACAGGAGACAGATGACGTCATGGACGACGCTACAGTTTTGGCGCGAGCCCGTGCCCAGACGAGAGAGGCATAAACACCGTTGCGCGACAGATCTCACGTCAGGTCATGATTTGGCTTTTGAATCAAACTGGCTGCCTGCTACATCTGCTTTTGGTACTGGAATTGGCTACTTCGCAGGATGTCTGTGAAAGAGAAGCAGCCGAAACGAGTTGAACGCCCCTTGATCACGAAAGCTGGAGTAATGGTGCTTGTCATGGTCATGATTGTTTGTCTGGCCCGGTACATGGTGCGAAACTGGTCTCTGCCGGAAACAACCCTGCAGCTTGCCGTGTACACAACCCAACAGTCTGTACGGTACTGTTCTGCAGAGTTGGCAACGCCCGCCCAGACCATACTCGACAGCACGTTCCATGTACGGTGCATCGGTGTTGAATGTTCTGACAAGGTGAGCTGGTTCACCCTCTGTGGATGCACTTCCTTGTGTCGCTGGACAGGTGCTGTGCTCTCAGATACAGCAGCTGGTACACAACGTGTACTGACTCACAACAGACTGTTGTCTAGACAGTCTGTTGTCAGGCTGCAGACTGGGTTGTCAGGCTGCTGATTGGGTGTTGCTAATTTGTATAGCAAGCCCTGCAGCAGCACCGTGTGTGCTACATTCAATGTTTGAGGCATGGTTGGGCAGCAACAGCATGTCTGCCAGTGGTGACATGATCTGTAGGCTCATGATGTAACAGCTTGCTACTGACGTGAACCGTTTTCAGGAGAAAAAACATTGCACCATATCACTTATGATCAGGTTTAGTGGCTAGACTGCAGCCTGTGGAAATCCTGTAAACTGCAAGACCCTGCTGGGCTTTTGAAAGCAGCAACTGTTTGACAATCGTATGGCTGGGGAACTCAGTGCATCGTGTGTGTTACCATCTGCAGGTCCAACAGCCTGGTGGTGTTGAGCAACAGTGCCTACTTCAAGATTGTGGCTGATGCGATGCACCTGTCCTTTGAGGAGCTTGGCATCAAGCACACAATCAACACCACAGTGGACTACAGTGATCACACCACAACATACATCGTCTTCACCACCCATGAGGAGCACTTCCGCATGCCCAACCGGTACATCTCCTACAACTATGAACAGCTCACTACTGACAAGAAGTGGAGCCCACAGTTGTGGAAGCGCCTGCAGTAAGTCTAGTGTTGGCCAGGACCTAGTCTGTGTCACTTGATCTGCCGATGCTGTGCTACTTGCCTAGATTGAGGTGAAACATCGTCTTGAACAGGGCCTGTTTCAGACTACTTTGCAGTGCGCTACAAAGCAGTCATCATGTGTCATGATACAGTGAACGTTGTAAATGCACAGTTGGGCACATGCCTGCTGCAGTAAAGCAACGAGTGTGTGTATCCGGCGCTGCAAGCTTACGTATGCTGGAATTGCATGTTGATCAAACAGCAAGACCCTTTCATCAAGGCTTGTGTCGTTTCATGGCGATTGTCAACAGTGTGTTGACAAGACACCGTCATTTGCTGTCATGCTGCTCACAGGTCAGCTGAAATGGTCTGGGATTATTCCCTGGAGAACATCAAGGTCATGAACACCCACAACATAACCCATACAGTACATGTGCCTCTTGGATATGCCGAAAACATGGAGAGTTCAGTACTGCCAAAGGAGTACAGAGATGTGGACATCATGTTCATTGGGGCAATGAATGATAGGCGCCGGAGCATGTTGCATCCTCTGCTACAGCTGCAACGTCAGAATCAACAACAGCAGCAGCGCCATGTCCTGGGGCAAGCAAACCTTGCTGAAGAACAGAAGACTGTCAACTTCACAAACACTCGAGACCTTCAGATTGTTAATACCTCCACAAATGATGTTACAAGCACAGCAATAGCTCTGAATGTGGTTGCTGGGGGTAATTTTTGGGGCAATGATCTCCTGGAACTTTACAGTCGTTCGAAAATTGCATTGAATTTGCATTACTACAGCGGTCAAACCATTCTGGAAATTCATCGTATACTGCCACTCATAGCCAACAGTGTGTTGGTCTTGTCAGAGCCTAGCAATGACCCATGGATGGATAGTCAGTATAGCAGCATAGTCGATTTTACTTCTGACAAGGACATGACACACTCTGTGCTCAACATGCTGCAGCTCGACATTGTTGATGAAGCACATCGTCGTTACCAGGCTTTGCTTGCTTGTTGTAGCTACACTCAATACATCGAGTCAGTGCTTGCAATGAGAATTAGATCTAAGCTTGGGTCCAGATGACAGTTTGTGTTGCACTGCTTATTGAGACTGCTGATATGCGCGGTGACACTCAACAAGGTAATAAAGCCTTTGTGACTGTCCATAGTGTTCAACAGTCTTGGTGATACCAACCAGATGCCGTAACAGCACAGTATACAGATATGCTATTTGGTGACCGGGGTGGTAGTGTTGGTGTCACTGCACAGTAGCTGGACAAGGCAGAATCAAAGGCTCAGAAGCATGTCGGCATCATCATGGTGGATCTGTTGAGCTCATGGAGCAAGCACTGATGTCTGGCATCACCGCTGAAATCTACATTTGTTGGAAGCCTTTGCCTGTTGACAGTCACTGCTGTGATTGCATGAGCATTGGTGCCATGTGAACCATCATTTTATAAGGCATCCTAGTGTTACCTGCCTACATAGCTTGGGTAGCTAGCCGTAGAGTCCAAGGAGAGGCATGGGGTGTACACATGTGCCAGAACAGGATAATGCCATTATCTCCGGGAGTGGTGGTGTGGAGTTATGGTGTCTGCCTTGTGATGATTGAACATGACTTTCACATTGTATTCTCAACCTTCCTTGACTTGTGGCATGACAGTAGTGAGTCATGTTACATGGACTATGTACCTTGTGAAGGCAGTGGATGATCTGCAACAGAGGATTTGGCTAGGATATTGGCTGCTCGATATGTCAGTCAAGTTTGGCTTGCAGATGAGTTATATCAACCATGCCGGCAGGTGCTGCAGCTGTTTGTGCAGTGCAGATACTATCATAGTATGTTGATGTTACATTACAGCAACGCATTCGTGTGTGGCAAGAAAGGGCTGGCTGATAGCAATGATAGCCTGTTTGCTGAAGGTGATGACTCGTCGTCACCAGACTCTTCCATGGGAAATGGTCTCGTGCTTGAATCAGGCCCAGGCGGGGGTTGCAGTGCGGAATGATTGCTCAATTTATGTGCATGCCGGGGTGACATCAGGAGCAGCAATGCCACGAATGCCAAGCAACTTCTGCATGATTTAGCACGATGCTCTTTGCAATCATTGGTCAACTGCGAGGTTGCAGTCTTGAGTCAGGTTCCTGATGCTAATACATTTGTTCCTGTAATGCCACGCCTTTCAAACCAAGCAAGCAACATATGCTCTACCACAACTCGGCATTTGCAAGCTTGTCAGGTATGCTGGGTATGATTTGTGGCGGCCACCATGGGGTGGTCGCAGGATCTTGCATGCACACTTGGCAGCATGCACCCATGCGGCAGGAACAGACTAGAGCAGCGACTGCAGATAGGTCATCTCAGGATCTGCATCACTGCAACCAGCAGGTGGTGTTGCGAGGCATGCTGAATAACATGATGACCTCACTGTCGGTTGGTTCGATGTATGGACACTGCTTCCAATGTACTGACAAACACAATGAACCAGAAGTTTTTTTGTTGTTGAATTATGGTATTACGTATGAGTCTGATTATACATACAGTAGATGCAAGTCTATAGTAAAGTGTGCTGTGAAGTTGTGTTGGCAGGAAAATCTTACTTTGTGTTCACCGCTACAGCTATCAACCCTGAGAAGATATATAAATTGGGTATCACCAGGGTTGATTGATAGAGTGTCTCTTAAGTCACCTAGGCCGTACTTATCCAGTATGTTGCCATCTTCTGGTGTTGAGATCCTTATGCGTGTTCGTCTTTCATGTTTACCCGTGCATGTTCGTACTAGCAAGTTTAGGAGAAGTGGTGATGTTGAGTATGAAGTGGAGGCGCGTGCTAGTACTGCTCAGCATATGCATTGCACAGCTTGTGGAGACTCTGTTGAATCTTTGTCACATTTTGTTTTCGAGTGTACTAGGACTCACACATTGCGTGAGAGGATTTATAATGAAATCAGGATGATAGATGGCTGTAGTGCCAAGTTGGATGCATGCTTGGCTATAAGTGACCCTCAAAAGCGGGTTGCTCGTTTTGTCTTTGATGATTATTGGGGTTCTACTACAGTATTGGCTGCTATTGCAAAGTCCTTTAAGCATGCATTGAGGGTTAGAAACTTATATGAGCATAATGCTGGAAGCACTTTGCATGTATTGTCCGCTTCTGAAATGGGGCGCGGGGCCGATGGCAGTATTGCTATGGCTGATGGGTAGTTTATATATATACAATGAACCAGGAATTTGCATGCAGGAACTGCCATAGATTGCACACCATGCCTGGAATGCTTTGCACAGCAAGAAGTGGTTCCCGAACACAACACTGAAGCACCGCGTGCATCCGCCTGAAAAACAAGAAATATCAAGGCCTGTGACAAGGGCTTGAGGTCAAACAACTGAACAGAATGCACAGGTGATGTTGGTGCAATGGACCGTTGCTCGCAGAGACTGTGAAAAAGATGTATCAGAAGCATGACCAAGTGCTTGCAACGCTTCAAAAATGTATCGTATAGGTTTGGGAGGCAAGCAAGCCCCATTGCCTGGCATCACAAAAGGTAGTTGATCATATGAAACAGCATTCAGTAGAGGCAAAGGTCATGTGCTCTGTTGTGTGACTTGCTGCCAGACTCTGACGGCTCAGGGAATGCTTTTTGAAACAGAGTCTTGCTGACACCATGAGCTGCACTGCGAGGAACTTGTGTCGAACATTGAGAAGTACTTACCATGGCATGGGCAATACGCTTGAAAGCGGCAGAGATTTTCAAAGCAGCAACAACCATTGTGAGTCTCTGCGTCTAAGACCTGGTAGTCCTCCAAAATTCAGCTGTTGGCAGGTGACACGACACTAGATTTGCAAGTGACAGTAGCACCCACATATGTTTACCTGGCCAATAACACCAGTGGCTTCCCGTACGACATGCCCTTTACATACTGCACTACAAGCAGTCTCGTCACATGACATGTTGCACTTCAAAGCTGCCAATAGCCCACAAGTCATGCCTGGGCAGAAGCTTTGCCCCTCAGCCCATCGCACCGTGAATGCCTTGTTGTAGTGCATGCTCTGTGTGTTACAACCACTGGTACAAAGGCTTTGGTCTACGTTTTCTCTGCTGCAGCTGAGAAGCCGCTTGGCAGCTAAAACAAGCCATGCAGCCGCATGGCAACAGCGGATAATGCCCAACCCACAGTAACAGCATGGAGCTAGTGGTGTACCGGGCATGTGAAACTCCCTGCGTACATGAGAGGAAGCTGCTAACAGCGCTGCATCCGGAACGTGCTGGCCGCATATGGACCATGGTGCCAGCAGATCACAAGACAAACTTGGTAGTGTGCCAAGGCAACACATTTATTTACTGTTAGGCAGCAACAAAATGGGTTGACCTTTGTTACACGGACGGCACCTCATGATCAGGGACCCTCACCCACTTGGCTGTTAACTCCGCCGAAATAGTCACCATTCGGAACTGTCCATGATATCACGGTCATGACATGTGCCTGGATGGGAATTGGTGTGCAACTCTGTACAGATTATGCGGACACATGGGGCTGATGCAGACGATTATGCAGCTTGACTATGATAGCTGCAGTCCTAATATCATGGCTCAGCTGCCAAGTACATTGGATTGCTGGATCTGAGTGTTCTTCCATCTGGCTGATTCTGGTGAGGGTATTGCACCCTCCTGTAGTGTTGCCAACACTGTGACAGGTGACTCATAGGGGGTGTAAAGTGCAACTCATGATCATGTTTCGATGGCCTGATACACGTCTATCTCATTGACAGACAACAAACATTGCGCTGTAGAAAGACAGGACCATGCCCCAGTTCAGATTCTACCCGCACGTGCGCCTGCCCTGCTAGCAGGGCGAGCGCATACCTCAACGCTGAGGTATGCTTGCACAGGGCTTGGTTGCCTGCTGATGCCGCTATGTTCCTGCATATGGGGCAACCTACATAGTACTACTAAAAAGACACATATAGACAGGCAAGCTCGATTGTTTGCACCAACTGTACCCTTATAAACCTCCAGTTCAAGCACGCTCATGGGGTCATGATGCATCAGGGCTTGGAGCGATTCGGTCGTCACAAATAATCAATGTCTACGTTGATGTGCCTAAACATAACGTTTGAGACATCAGGTCAGGCGGTTATCGCGCCTTGCACAAACCGTCCTTGCGAGCTACAATTGCAGCACAACTGCGAGTTATGGCTGCCTTAATTTGAAACGAACAGCACGATTGACGTTGATCCTACCCTGCTTCCCATAGCACCTCTCACATGCACCAGATGGATACTCTGCACCGTGCACTGAAGCTGGCGTTGCTATTCTGTATCTGCGGGACCCTGCTTGTCGCTCTGTTGGCACCATTAAGTCCATCAGGAGTACTACTCCACCTGCGTGCGTATGCAGCGCTGTGGACAAGTGGTGACCTGGAACCCATCAACATCCTGCAGCAGCAGCAGGGACAACAGCCACAACTGCAGCAAGATGGGCAACTACTCCTCAAAGAGCAGTTATGGAGG
Organism: Scenedesmus sp. KT-U; assembly: GCA_029853055.1. Classification (NCBI taxonomy): domain Eukaryota; kingdom Viridiplantae; phylum Chlorophyta; class Chlorophyceae; order Sphaeropleales; family Scenedesmaceae; genus Scenedesmus; species Scenedesmus sp. KT-U. The sequence continues at coordinate 8,648 of JARWLF010000192.1, read as the reverse complement.
AACTATCACACTCCAATAGTCCATGGATGGAGGTATGGCAATGCTACCCAGCATCAGGTGGAAATAAGGTCATGGGAAGAGGCAGTTGCTGGCAGGGCAGAATGTGTTAAAGGCAGCTTGTGGCAGCACCTTAGTTGGGGATCTTGGTACATCACCAGAGAGCAGGAGCTGCTGTATGAGCCCTGGGCCTGCCGTCTTCGACGATTGGCCGCTGCTGAGGTGCGACAGTGCCTTTCCAATACGACACTGACATTTGTTGGCGACAGCCTGAGCCGCTACCAGTACCTAAGCTTGGCCTACTTTGTGGCCCATGGCAAGTACATGCAACGTTACGCTGATGACGGGGAGCCAAGCTTGAGCATTGAGGGCACCTTCTCGAACTTCACCATGTTTTATCAGCAAGGATCTGCACAGCTGAGGCATGAGGATGCAGCTGGCAAGGCTACTGAAGAGTGTGACTGCCACAGGCTTCAGCTGGATGCAACTGTGCGTGAGAACAGAATGTTGACTATTCAGCCCAACCTGACCACACTCCCCGCGGCAGCCACAGCCAGGATAGCTTACCGGCTGGCTTATGGTCTGCGCAGCAACGTCGTGCACGAGACTCTGCAGGCCCTGAGGGCAGCCCTGGCCGACCAGTCAACACCACGGAAGGTGATTGTGTCAAATCTGGGTCACTGGATGGGTCAAAACCTGCCACAAGCACCAACAGCTGCAGTCATGGCATCTCTGTACGAGCCACTTTTCAACTCAAGCGGAATACAGCCTGCAGATGATGGCACCATCAGCCTTGTTTGGAAGACAACTACAACAACCCGCCAGGAAGCTGTCAAAAACAACAACCCAACAAAAGCATACCGGCATAGACCTGGTTCGTTCCGGTTGGATGGCATGGCTCAGTCCTATGGTTGGCAGGTGTTTGATGCATATGCCGTGACAGGTGCTCTGGGCAGGGTGGGTGTTTGTGGTCATTGGGATAACCTCCACTTTCTTCCATTTGTGTATGATCAGCTGAATGACGTACTTTTGAATGGAGTCTGTTGATTCCGGTTTAGTCATGTGGTAACTTGATTGAAGTCTCAACGACTGGGCAGCCTGCAACGAGTCTGCTGCATACACTCCAGTGGAGTACCTGTGATGGTGCTTCAACAGTCACGGAGAGTAGATATTCGGCTTGTTGGCATTGTGAGCTACTGGCAGACACTGGTGGTGGATGGCAGTGGCGAGCTGTCAACATTGGTGTTGCTGCTGCTGAGCCAGATCCAAAGTGTGGAACTTGGAGTACTAGTTGAAAAGCAGTACAGTTGCTCCTGATGTAATACAACCTGTGCAATATGACCCCAGGCTGCAAACAGGAGCGTGCACAGTAGCAGCCATACTAGCTGCAGAGCCCCTACAACGCTGTTCTCTAAGAGTTGCAACTTGTTGTCTATGAGCACTTCCAGGCTGACTGGTTGATGCTGAAGTGGGAGTTCAAGCAGCTTATCACCAACGTAGTTTATGTTGCGTTTGTGCAGACAAGACAGATACTGCAAGGCAGGGTGCCAGCCGAACCCTGACCACACTTGATGATGATGGTGCTGATGATGTGTTTGTTACATGGGACTTGGTCTCTTACTGAGATGGTACTGCTAGTCCAGATATTGCTCTTGTTCCAGTCAGTGGAGGTAAAGTCAGCGACTTACAACACATGTTGCAATAGCTAGAACAACACTGTCCAACACTCCACCATTCAGCCACAAGCGACCAGTGGGTTATTCCTACTCCAGATTCCCACACCCAAGTAACCAGCCGCCATAGTGTCTGAGACATGGTACATGCGAGGCATGACCTAGAAGCAGTGCACACGATGACATTTTTGCAGCCTGTGTAGGCACAAGCATAGAAGCAACTGAGTGCGACCTGTGAAAACTCCAAGAAAGGTTGCTGCAGATCAACTTGATCATGGCATGCACATCCTGTTATTCTCAACACATACCAAGCGGATAGCACAACCTGCAAGTCATGATCAAACTCTGTGCCACAACTTCAACACAACATCTTCTGACCGGCAAATGAAAGGATGGTCACTAGCTAAGTCAACAAAACAACTCCCTGGCACTGAATCAATGACAGAATCAGACAACGACTGCCAGAATCTGCCGAATGCTGTCAGCTTAGCCTGGGACAACAAGGTTGCGATAGCTTGCTGCCACTGTTAAGCTTGCTGCTGCCTGAGCTGCTGTCTCTGCTGATCTTGGCAATGCTGCACTAGCTGCCTATGATGTTGCTGAGCAGGTGTCATAGCAGCAGGTGCAAAGAACCCGAGTAATCTATGACTGGTTAGATGCTGCATTTGCAGCAGATAGCAACTGAGATGCACTACGCTGCAGATGCCACTTACGCATAAGATCATTGGCAGCTCTGCGACCACAGTCCATGGTATTCAAAGCAACCAAGCATACAATTGTCCACACTCTTTTCTGTAGTTTCTTAGGCCCAGGTGAGGTGATGATGATGATGAGTTTGACGAGGGCATCTGTAGCCCGGATAGGGCTATGTATAACCGAGTGGTCACCAGCAACAACCACAGAAAAAACAACAACAGTGAACTAGACTGTATTGTACTTCAAAACAGATATGTCTGCTCTGATTTAGTGGTGTGCTTTCAATCAGATATGTGCAATTCAGCTAGCAGTTGCAAAGCATTCTAAACTGCAAAGCCTCTGACCATGTTTCACAATGAGCTGCCATTAGCAAGTTGCACCTTTGCGGCCACAGCAAGTTGCCACCACTCCAATAATGGCTGTTGTGGTCACTCCCTCGCAGGCTCGGAAGCCAGGGCTGGCACCACGAGGGCATCTCCTGGGCTTGCCAAAGTGCTTCTTGCCATCAGGCCCAAAGGAGGAATGGTGGTGCAGCTACTTTGGCCCAGTGCACCCTGGTTGCCAAGGATGGCCTTTGTCGACCCATAGCAGGTGCTACACCACTGAATGTACCCTTAGTACGTGAATCGAAGCCCTGCCACCAGCAAGCAATGTGTGTATTGGAGCATCAAGCTCCCATGTCATATTATGCTGCTGCCTTGCGTGCAAGTAACCTTGTCACTCACGGCAGCAGAAAAAGCCTGCACGCTGACACTGTCGCTATGAGTCTGCAAAACGTACTGTACTCTTCAAGCCCGGCTTGCGCTTTGTGCAACCACTTGCATACCTATGCGCTCATGATTTCCACATGTGGAAGGACAGTGCAGAAGGCTGCCGGTTATGGCAAGAGTATTGGTTTTAAGACACCCTTCAACATGTTGTGAAGTACTCTTTGGCTGGTGTTATGGACGCGCAACTTTGCAGACCTGCAGTACAGCCGCTGCACGGCCACTGGGTCAATGATAACCGTTGGGACCGTCGATAACTAGCAGTAGGAGCATTGCGTCAGCCAGTTATCGAGAGTGATAACGAACTTCCTTTTGTACACGTTTTACTGACACGGTTGCGTGCGACGAATATAGCCGCAAAGTACGACATTGCTATCAAAGCTGACTTCTCGTGGAAAGCGCCGCCGGTCACACGGCGGTATCTTTCGAACTAGCCCGCCGGTGACCCAATCTGGGACCGTCATGTCCATCAAGGCCTAGCTACTTAACTGCGTATGGTCTTGTAACGTTGCAAAGTTGTGTGTTGAGGTCGCAAGCATGAGAGCAACTTGACGTTGTCGTATCGTCTTCGGTTTATGTGCCAAAACCCTCCGTGGTCCGATATATGCGACCCCAGAGGTGCTTTTAATGCGATCTATAGCGACATTATCTCGTAGACAGACAGCACACGAGTGTAGCTGCTGACCGGGCTGTTTGTTCAAACTGGTTATCGACGGGCTATTGCTTCGTGTCGAGTGCCCAGGACGATGATCAACCACAAGTTTGTGTTACTGATAGTATTGCTCTCACGCACATGCACGTGCGTTCGCCAGGTGGCTTGCACATCAGCCAAGAACACAACAGCACCTATAGCTATTAGAACGGGTCAACTCGGAAGAAAGCTACAGGGGAGAAGGACATATCTTTCCCTGCGGCACATACATGGCACACACCGTGTTCAGAATTGCAGCACGTACGGCTTGACAGAAAAACAGCAAGCTTCAAATGGCACATAGCAGTCCGTGACGAGGGTAGTCGACTGTTTCTTGGCCTCAAACGAGCTGGACATGATGGAGATACGCTTGAGAGAGCTCGAGTCTGTTATTGATCTGTTTGTAGTAGTCGAAAGCAGAACAACGTTTAGAGGCAACCCCAGATCCTTGCGTTTCCCAGTATTGATGCAGAGGTTGCCGGGGGCAGTGCTCAACAAGCTCGTTTACCATGTCCTCGATGATCTCAAAGGGTCTGGTGCCTGGGACAGGGAAAAGTACCAGGTGAGAACTTCCGAGGTCCCGCAAGGCTGAGATACTGCACTGCAAGTTGCATATGCTTCCCAGAGTTCTGGCCTGCTTTGACCACTGTGGTTGAACCAGATGTAGACAATAGTCTCATCGGGAAATGGAAGCAGCAAACTTGATCTACTTGTCTTCACCAGTATGCACAATGCCAATGTGTGAGACAGATTAACCCAAACAGTTCATATGCAGGACATCTACCACTGCGCATACCAGCAAGTAGCACCTGCCAAGATGAGTGCCTTGGCAACTCCTTGGTTGTATGTGTTCTGACGCAATGGGTCTTTGCTGCAGAGAAACATGCTGTTTGAAGTAGCGGTTGCCAGGGCTGGCTTGCGTCCTGGAGACGTCCTCCTTGTATCAGGTTAGCATCTTGCTCTCAGCTATGAGTCAGCAAACGTCAGCTGGTACCTTGGGAGCAAGGGAGCAGCAAAGATGGCTGGGAGGCAGCTTGGACATATGATGTATGTCAGGGCACATGCTCCTACTCACAGTGAATGACATATGTGACGTGCAAGCTACCCGGTAGCTGAGATCCAGGTCACTCAGCTCCGATGCCAGCAATTGACACAGATGCACAGCATGTGATGCAACTCACTATGGATGTGCTGCACTGCCGGGGACATCCTTGGTGAAGAAGTGATGACCTGATGCTGCTGCCCCATGTGTTGCCAGACTGTGATGAGATTCCAAGGCCTTCCTTCATCGAGGCAATGAAGCAGTGTGATGGTGTCACCTTCCCTCTAGCTATGGGGTCCGCACTGCACTATTACTCATTCAGCCTCAAGCCAACATCAAAGGTAAAGAATCTCACCCAACAAGGCTTGTATATGAGCAATGCGCCTCACATCACGTCACATGGCACAGCAGCAGGTGTCCGGAATGCCATAGATGCAGCATCCATGTAACAAAATTCGCAATCTTGGTCACACATGATATGATGTAGGGTTGCAGTGATAATCCCAGATACTGTACCAACCGCTGTGAGACGTAGCCTAGTATTCCATGTAGCAGTATTGGCCCAATACCCGACTTGAAGTCGGATGCGGCATCAGATAGGGAGGCATGTTGCCAACATATCCATGTCAGGCGCCTCACTGGTGTCGTGATGTTATGCAGGTCTGGTCTCACCCTCGTGCTATTGTGTATCAAGAACCACTACCAATGAAGTCGGATGATCGGCGGAGTGCAACAACAGGATTCAAGATGTTCCCAAACGCTTCCTGGCATTGCAGCTACTGCTTCAAACATATCAGTGCCATCAAGCAGAAGATAGCATCATTTTCTCATAGTGAGTTTGATCTACCAGAGCACCAAGATGCGCACCACATAGTGCATAGAGTACGAGCTGGTCTGGACATCTTCAATCGAACTGGTGTGTTGTTTGAGCGAGACAACTCAGGTGATATGCCCCAATACGTGCGAGAGCATCCAACTCGGTTCTCATACATGATGAACAGGGATGCAGATGATGCTGGTTTTAGTGACATTGGTTTGCAAGAGGAAGCATTGCTGGATGTGCAAATTTGAGTTTTGATGGGATGATTGAGTGGTGGTTGAGACGATGGTTTTGTGTGGTTGTGTTTGCCAAGGCTCATTCTATGGCATAGCACTTCTTGGGGAACACATATGCCATATACCGTGGCAGATCTGGCTGTTCTCCCATTGGTGATGGCTACTGCATGTGCGGTGCAGAATCTGAGGCTTGCCCCTTGTGGGCAGCTAACTGTCAGGACAAGAGCACTCTGCTTCCAGCGTGAATCGTAGTACAAAAGTTCCAGCAGCTTGTTACAACCTTCTGAAGGGTGACGTTCCAGGTGCACGACCTCAGGCTGATGTACTCTGTGTCTCATTGTCATTGTCAGCCGAATGCAAGCTTCGCTATCTTGTTTTGATGGTCTGCTATCTTTTCAAAGCCCAGATACAGATACAGCTTGTTGACAGATGTGCCAAATACCGTGCGGCTTCAAGCACAGGTGACTGTGGCCTCTATGCATCTCACATCACAAGGTTGCAGATGCAGGCTGGTAGAGCAGACCACAAGCTGATGGTATTTGCAATGAGTCAAGTCCATCATGCCAACAATGAGTATCGTCTGATATGCTGATGGTATTCGTGGCTGTGGATGCTCCATCAAAGATGATATTCGCAGTGCGGCGGCCGCTGTGCCATAACATTCATTGTGGTGATCATCGCTAATGTCACTGCGATTGTGGCTTGATGCTTGAAGTCTTTCAATTGTTATCAAGCTTTATCACACTGTACTTGATGAGCATCATGTTGACTACTGTAATGATCATATATCCTGGCATGATGTGACGTCATTTCTGTGACTCTGCTGCATGCTTTGTTGAGTACCGTACATCCCTGCTACCGTAGCTGTTTCACGCACATAGTCCGGGAACAAATGACATATCACAAGGTGGCTTCTGAAGTAGCTAATCAGTTTGAGAACGGGAAGGTGGACAGGTAGCGGTATCCTGGTAGAGGCGTACAGAATATTGTACATTACTGGTGCTGCTAGTAGCACAGGATTTTTGTGCTTCATAAGAACAAATCAGATTAGAACGAATATTCAACTGTCAAATCGCCCAAGAAGGCATCATCATCATCATGTGTCACAAGAACCTGTTGAACACATTACTAGTAGGCCGTACAGTCCTTTGAGCAGCCTTGCAGAGAGGATAACTTGGCAAGCAACATCGCCACGAGTTCACCTTGCCAGAGACAATGGCAGCAAGCCACATCGCCAGCTAATTCTCTCTTACTGATGATTATGTGAGTACCTCATCCATGCGACAGTAGCAGATCGATCTGTTGTGCAATCGAACAGTGTGCCTCACAAGAGAAACCTGCAAACCTCCTCATCAACATAATCAGTTGCAATGTTGAACAAATATACCTCTGGATGCTTGCAGCAGCTGCCATACGTCTTATAGTGCTGTTTGTGCTCAGCATGCACCGCTCACGACTGGACAAAATCTCAGTCGCTTGTTGGGCCTAGCTGCTGGCAGAGTCTCAATCAGCTTCAGTATTCTGCACAGCAACCTCAAAGCCAGACCAAACACTGCTGGTTCACAACCCTCCGCAGCACACAACTGCTGCAGCAACCTTTCATCTACCCCTGTCTGCAGCTGACTGGGAACTCCACTATCTTGTACATCGATAATCCTCACTATCACCCGCGCACAATTAAGCGCCTCAAGGTTGCTCAGCAAATTAACGTCATTCTCTGCTTCACGAATCACGTCACCTCCAGCAGCAGTGGATGCTGTAGCCGTGGGCCAAAGCTGCCCAGTTGCTGCATCCACCAAGACACCGTGAGAGTGAAGCATTGCTACAAAGCTTCTAGCATCATTGATGCTGACATCTGGTACACTGTTGGCCAGCAACAAGCAAACATCTGATCTTGCCTCACAAGCAGCAGCAGCAGCAGCAGCAGCAGCAGCAGCAGCAGCAGCCTGCTGAGAGTGCTGCACCTCTTGGAACTTATGTGCGAGTGCGATGAGCAGCTCAATCTGCTGTGCAGGAGTGCAAGTAAGCTGCTGTTGCAGCTGTGCTGAGGATGGCGACCCTGCTGCTGCTGCTGCTGCTGCTGCCCCTGCCAAGTTTTCCTTATCAGCAGCCGGTTCACCAGCGTGCCAACTTGCCTGCTGCTTCTGGTGTTCCTGCTGTTTCTGCTGGTGTCTCTGGGTCTGCTGCCATTGCTGAGCTGCTGCTTGCCGAACTTCACTCAGCTGGGTATTGCCAAAGCCATCAGAGCTGAAACCACCACCACCACCAGCAGCAGCAGTAGCAGCTGCTATATCGACTGCAGTGTCTTTGTTATTTCCTGCTTGGTTGACTGCATAGCGCTGACCTTCAAGAAGTTCTCCCGCAGAAATATCACCTGCTGCTGCTACTGCTTTTGTGTCAGCTTCAGCTGTAAGGTCCGCAGGGCTGATCGGGGAGCCGTGTGTGAAGCGCCCCACTCTTGCAAATTCGTGATCAGCTGCTGCTTCATCAGCAGATCGTGCCTCTTGTTGCTCTTCTTCCCCTGCTGCCGCCGCTGCTGTCCGATCAGCTGCCGCTGCTACCCCAAAGTCTTCCTCCCGAACATCGCTATGAGTATCAAAGTAACAGTCACCTTCGTCATCTTTCACTGCCGCTGCTGCTGCTGCTGGTCCAGCATCAGCAGCAGTATCATCATAAGGTGGTGGTGGTGGTGTGTCACACTTGCCTGGCGGGCTTCTGCTGCTGCT
>JARWLF010000191.1:0-24984 GCA_029853055.1 Scenedesmus sp. KT-U | reverse complement strand
CGGTTGCAGTCGCTGGATCTTGCAACCGTCGCGGCGTCCGCTGTCTGCCCGTCCCTATCCAAGCAGGAATTGGTCGACGCCTATGCGGAGATGCAAACGCGCACGGCACTGGAAATGGATGCCGTCCCTCCGCCGCCCATTGGAGTAAGCACAGTTGCAGATTCACCGGTGTGCCGGCTCTCTGGGATGCAGGAACGGGCACCGGCGGGTTCAGGCAAGCTGCGCGATCTGGAACAGGACGCCCTGACCCTACAGCACGACCAATCGAGCCGTGGTGTCGCCCCCCTGCAGGGTTCCCGGCCCGCAAGGCAGCTACCCAGGAGCCTCATGATAGCTTGTCGAACCCGGCAACGGAAAGCAACCCGCCAGATAAACGATCCTCCGCTGCGACCGGGCGCGAGGCAGGGCATTGCTCCGCGTCCTCCGGACAGGCCTTGCGCGCGATCAGCTGCATCTGTCAGATGACGCGATCACGGTCAGGTAACTGCACGCGCCGTTTCGGCGCGATACAGTCCACCAGCGGGGCAAAGACAGACTCGTCGCCCGAGGCGGGTGGCAGCACCAGCTTGCCTTGCTTCGCCAGCCGCCGCCACGCCGACAGCTGGTTCGGCTGCACGCCACACCTGTCCGCCACCGCGTTCACCGTGGCACTGGGCTCCAGTGTATCGGCGACAACCCGAGCCTTCACCTTATCCGGCCACCGGCGATTACCGGAGGCATAGACCTCGACACCCAGAGAAGTGAGAGACGAAGTCTCGGCACACACTGCGAAACGCACTCCCATCGGTCGATGGAGCAGACTTCGCAGCAGCGCGTCAGCTAGGCAACATGGGGTTCAAACGCCGCTCTGATGTCTTTTTTCAAGTATTTTTTCATGCAATCAGGGACGCCGAGGCGTTTGTTGCAAACTGGACGCCCAAGGGTGGGCACGAGGTCTGAAGACGTCGGTGAACAAGCTCTGATGCGCGGGCTGGATACCGCATGACCGATTTTGCGTCTCGGGGCTATTCCTGTCTTACAACGGGCGTCAGCATGAAGCTGGCCACAAAGCGAGTGTCGGATATTCCCCTGCCGTTGACCTCGCGCCCGCCATTGGGCGCATGTGGGACCAGGTTCAGCGCACGGGCATGGTGCGGCGGGCAATATCCCACATGAACGCAGCCATTTCCCGCGCGATGGCCGTTGTCACCACGGTCGACTTCTTTCCGCGCTGAACCAGCTTTCGATATCGAGCGGTAAGACGTGACTGGGCTTTCCAGGCAATGTCCTGAATCTCCGCCGGCTGCTCCTTGAGAATGTAGAGCTTTCGCTCGCCTGGTCGTGCCTGCAGGCGGTAGGTCCAGGCGCCCTCGATCAGTTTGTGGCGCACCCGGGCATTGCCTGCTCGGGTGATGCCGCCGCGCCTCGTCGTCTGGCCCGTCGAATATTCGCTCGGCACTAACCCCAGATAGGCCATCAGCTTGACCGGTGTCTCGAACCGCCGCACATCGCCGATCTCGGCCATGAAGGTGACGGCACTGATCAGAGCGACACCTCTCAGGGCCTGGAGCGCATTTACGGCCGGTGCCAGATCCCATTCCGGCACGAGGGCCTCGATGTGCCCGGTCAGCCGATCCAGTCGTTCAGTCGCGTTTCGTTCGGCCTGCAGCATCTCCTGAAGCGCAATCTGATGGGCGGGATGGTCAAAGGCCAGACTTTGCAGCCATCGCCGATATCGCATCGTCCACGGCTTGGTCCGCTGATAGGTCCGTCCGTGGCGCAGCACGAAGGCAGACACGAGCTGCCGCTTGTGACGCTGATCCTCCGCCGCACTTTCCCGCGCCCGGACCAGATCACGCATCGCTTCATGCGTCTCGTCAGGAACCCACACAGGCGTCAACTCGCCTGCGCGCAGCAGGCGCGCCAGACGCATGGCATCCAGCCGGTCCGTCTTGACCCGTTCGCCAGCGCGCACCGGGATCAGCGACGGCGCGACCACACAGCAGTCGTAGCCAAAGGCCCGCACCTGCCTGTAGAGCCCATATCCTGTCGGCCCGGCCTCATAGCAGACAGAAACAGTTCCCCGCCCCGAAAGCTTTTTCAAAAGCTTGTCGACGCTCCCCGGGGTGTTCTCGAACGTGCCCAGACTCAGGACCTCGTCACGCCGCTCACCAGTGGCGATCGCAACCGCGAGCTTGTCTTTGGACACGTCTATACCAACGTAAATCGATGCTTGTGCTTCGGGCATGCCTTTCTCCATCGCAAAAGGACGGCACCAACCGTCCAACGATCAAGATACGGGATGATCCGTCATGGGCGGGGCGGTGAAAAAAGACATGCGGTCTTACATCGCAGCTTACGGATTCAGCAGGAAGGTGGGAGCGGAAAAGCCCTCACCAAGCGCACCGCGCAGGTCGCGATGATCGGAAAGGGGAAGGATTATCGCCCAGGCGCAGGGGTTGGCTTCCGGGCACGGCCGGTTGCCCACAGGCTGCCGCTCGATCCCTGTGGTCGTTGCAGCACGCGGCTGGACAACCAGCGCCAGCTCTGCGTCAGTGGGCATTCAGGACTGTTGCCGAACCACATCGAGCACGCCAATGAGATGGGCACATCGGACCTGCATTGAACCAGCATCATGTTGGCGGCCTGCGCGCCGACCACGGACCGAAGCATGCGCCCAGGTGATCTCAGACGAAGGCGGTTGTGCCAGACGTGCGACGATCAGATCGAACCTAAAACCGCTACTCTGCGGACAACGGCGCATGCGTGAAACCGCTTGACTGACACGACCCCGTTACCGAAGTCTTGACCCTACGGCTGCTGGCGCCCCTGCTAGCCGCCGCAGTGCAACTGACGGACACTCGCGGCTGCGGTCGAAGGGCTGTTGTCGTTGCACGAACTGGTCGCGGGGGCCGCTGATCGTATTGGCCTCGCGATCAAGCGTTATGGTCACGGCGGCGCAGGTTTTTCGGACGACATAATCGCGCTTCCGCGGGGGAGAGCGGCTGCACGGTGATCTACAGCTTCGACCGCAAGGCGCTGAGCCAGGCGGAAATGACGCAGGCTGTCGCGGGCAACTGATGGTCCCAGAGTTGTTGCGAAACCACCTGCCGACGGAGCAAGGTAGCATCAGGCCAGTGCCTCACGCACCAGCGCCCCCGCATGTCGGATCACGCGACGGCTGAGGTCGTGGCCGGCGCGGATGGCGACCTCGCAACCCGCCCCTTGCAGCCAAGCAGCAAGATAGGCGGCGTTGAAGCTGTCCCCGGCCGCCGTGGTGTCCACGGGCATCTCGGCAGGAAGGTCCGCGACAAAGCCCGCACCGTCAGGACCCGCGAAATGGATCGCGCCGCCGCCGTTCTTCACCACGACCTGCGTCGCCCCCCGGCGCAGGTAGCGCGCCGCGGTCTCGTCGGGCGAGACGTAGCCGAAATGCGCCCGCTCGTCGTCGAAGCTGGGCAGGACAAGGTCAGCGCCCATGGCCGCCTGTTCGATCTCGCGGCACATGGTTGCGGGATCAGGCCATAATCCCGGGCGCAGGTTCGTGTCGAACACCACTACCGTGCCGGCTGAGCGGGCTTCGGCCAGTGCGGCCAGCAGCCGTGCGCGGCCCTCGGGCGGCAGGATCGCCAGCGTGATGCCCGAGAGATAGGCGAGGGCGCAGCCGGTCAAGGCCGCCGCCAGCGCCGCCGCGTCATCGGCTAGGCGGCGCGCCGCCGAGCTGTCGCGCCAGTAGGAGAAACTGCGCTCGCCGTCCTTCAGGTTGATCGCGTAGAGGCCGATCTCGCGAGCCGCCTCGCGCGTGATGTGGCGCGTGTCGAGGCCCTCGCCCGCCATAAAATCAAGCGCCTTCTGCGAGAACTCGCCGATCCCGATCCGCGTCAGGTAGCCCACGTGCCAAGCCTCGGGCAGCAGGCGGCGGAGGTACCAAGCGGTGTTCAGCGTGTCGCCTGCAATGCCGAGCCGCCAGAGGTCCGGCTGCGGCGCCTGAGACAGCTCGACCATGGCTTCACCGATGCAGAGGATGCGGGTCATGGGCCTGCCTTTCGGGTGCGTCGGTGAAATTGGCGGGATGCGCCGCGGTCATCTGCGGCAGTTCGTCCAGCATCTGCAGCAGATGGGCCCGCAGCGCGGCCCCGGCGGCGTCCGGATCGTTCGCCTCGAGCGCCTTCAGTCGCTCCAGATCCTGCCAGACCTGCGGCTGGCCGGCCGTCTCGGCCATGGCGGCATGGAAGCGGTCGTCGGCCTCGATGAAGGCGGGCACGTTGCCGGCCGCGTGGGCCGCGCGCTGCGCGGCGATCTCGGCGTGGAGGGCCGAAAAGTCCGGCCACGCGGCGGACCAGATCGGCCTCCACCGCATCGCGGATCGGCCGGGCCGAAAGTAGGGCGCGGGTCAAAATGCGACCGATAAAGGTGCCGCGCTGCAGATGGATCTGGGCCAGACCCCCTTCGGCCAGGCGGATGAAAGCCTCGCGCACCGGCTGGCGCGATAGGCCCACCCGCGCCGCGATCTCGGTCTCGGTCTCGGAGAATCGCGCGCCGGGCAGGAGGTCCACGCGCAGGACGCAGCGGTAGGGCGACGCATGGACCTGCTGCGCCGTGGAGGCGCTGCGGGGAAGGGCCAGGGGGGCGGGAGCTTCGGCCGTGACGCTTGGCTAGTGCCAGCTTCCATGCAAGTAAAGCAGGGCCGCGCGCGGGCGGGCTTGATGCCATAGTGATCTACAAGCGCGATAGATCGTCGGCTCCCGCAGGAGGCCGGTGTCCCTGAAGCAGCTCTATCTCGCAAGCCAGCCTCCATCGACATTGAGGATCGCGCCGTTGACGTAGTCCGACGCGGGCGCGGCCAGGAAGACGGCGGTCTGGGCGATGTCCTCGGGGCGGCCCCACCGGCCGGCGGGGATGCGCTCCAGGATGGCGCGGCTGCGGTCGGGATCGGCGCGCAGCGCCTCGGTGTTGGCGGTCTCGATATAGCCCGGCGCGATGGCGTTGACGTTCAGACCCCGGCCCGCCCATTCATTGGCCATCAGCCGGGTCAGCCCCGCCACGCCATGTTTCGACGCGGTATAGGAGGGCACCCGGATGCCGCCCTGGAAGGACAGGAGCGAGGCGATGTTGATGATCTTGCCCCGCCCCCGCGGCAGGGCCGCCCGGGCGAAGGCCTGACAGGTGAAGAACAGCGCCTTGGCGTTCACGTCCATCACCGCATCCCAATCGGCCTCGGTGAAGTCCACCGCATCGTCGCGGCGGATGATGCCCGCATTGTTCACCAGGATGTCGATGGGCTGATCCGCGAAGACGTCGCGCGCGGCCATCGGATCGGCGAAATCGAGCGTCAGCGACCGCCCCGCCTTGTCAGACACCTGGCCCATCAGGGCCACCGTCTCATCGCAGTCGCGGCGGCCACTGGCGATCACCTCGGCCCCGGCCTGGGCCAGCGCCACGGCGATGGCCTGGCCGATGCCGGTATTCGCGCCGGTCACCAGCGCGGTGCGGCCCGCAAGGGAAAAGGCGCTCAACGCAGGTCCCCCGGCTGGATGAAGTCCATGTCGGTGTAATCGACATTGTCCCCCGCCATCGCCCAGATGAAGGTATAGGCGCCGATGCCCGCGCCCGAATGGATCGACCAGGAGGGCGACAGGACCGCCTGTTCATTGGCCACGAAGATGTGGCGCGTCTCCTGCGGTTCGCCCATCAGGTGCAGGACGCGCGCCTCGGGCGCCATGCCGTGATAGAGATAGGCCTCCATCCGGCGGTCATGGACATGGGCGGGCATGGTGTTCCAGACCGACCCCTCCAGCAGGGACGTGTAGCCCAGCACCAGCTGGCAGCTTTCCATGACCAGCGGGTGGATGAACTGCATGATGACGCGCTTGTTCGAGGTCTCGGTCGCGCCCATCTCGACCTTCTTGGCCTCACCGACGGTGACCAGCCGGTGCGGCAGCGCGCGATGCGCGGGGGCCGAGGTGATGTAGAACCGCCCCTGCCCCGAGAACGTCACCGCCCCCGCGCCCATGCCCAGATAGAGCACGTCGCCGCTGCCCATGTCCCAGCCCTGGCCCGCGGCCTCGACCCGGCCCGGCCCGCCGATGTTCACGATGCCCATCTCGCGCCGGTCGAGGAAGCTGGGCGTGCGGGTCTCGGCCACCGCGTCCAGGGTCAGGGGCGCACCGCCGGGCACCGCACCGCCCACGACGAAGCGGTCGTAATGCGTGTAGGTCAGGCGGATCTGACCCTCCACGAACAGCCCCTCGACCAGGAAATGCTGCCGCAGCCGGGCGGTGTCCATGCCGCGGGCGTGGTCGGGATGGATCGCGTGGCGCGTCTCGACATGGGTCATGGGGGGTCCTTTCAGAGAAAATCGTCGAAAGTCAGAGGCCAGCGAGCCGCGGCAGCCACATCACCACCGAGGGGACATAGGTCACCAGCAGCAGCACGGCGAACAACAGCAGGTAGAACGGCCCCAAGGCGCGGATCGCCGTCTCGACGCGCACACGCGCTACGCCAGCGCCGACGAAAAGGCCTGTACCCACCGGAGGCGTGATCGTTCCGATGGCCAGGTTGAAGACCATGACGACGCCGAAATGCACCGGGTCCATGCCGACCTTCTGGGCGATGGGCAGAAGGATCGGCGTGAAGATCAGGATGGCCGGGCCCATATCCATGAAGCAGCCCACCACCAGCAGCAGGATGTTGATGATCAGCAGCACGATCAGCGGATTGTCCGAGATCGCTAGGATCAGCGCGCTGACGGCGGCCGGAATACCGGTGAACGCCATCGCGAAGCTCAGCGCGGCCGAGGCCGCCAGCAGCAGCATGATCGTGCCGGTCATCTGCACCGTCTCGATCAGGAAACCCGGCAGCGCGCGTAGCGGCACCGTGCGGTGAATGACGAAGGCCAGCAGCATCGTGTAAAGGACGGCGATACCGGAAGCCTCGACTGCCGTGACGACGCCCAGCATGATGCCGCCGATGATCAGCACGATCAGCATGAGGCTGGGCAACGCGCGCAGCGTGACCTGCACCGCGTCGCGGATCGAGGGGCGCGCATCGCCGCGCCAGCCGTGGCGGCGCGCGATCAGCCCCGTGACGATCATCAGGCCCAGCCCCCACAAGGCGCCGGCCACCGCCCCGGCGAGGAACAGCGCCGCGATGGACGCCCCGCCCGCAACCAGCGAATAGATGATGAAGGCCGTCGAGGGCGGGATCAGCATCCCCGTGGGTGCGCTGGCGATGTTGACGGCAGCGGCGAAGCCGGGATCGTAGCCCTCGCGCTTCTGCATCGGCACCATGACGCCCCCGATCGAGGTCGAGGCCGCGATGGCCGAGCCAGAGATCGCGCCAAAGAGCATGTTCCCCGCGATGTTCGTCTGCGCCAGCGATCCGGGCACGCGCCCGGCCAGCAGCTTGGCGAAATCGACCAGCCGCACGGCGATACCGCCCGAGTTCATGATGACGCCCGACAGGATGAAGAACGGCACCGCCAGCAGGGTGAAGCTGTCCAGGCTGGCCAGCATCTTCTGCGCCGAGGTGAACAGCGCCATGCCGAAGGGCAGGACCAGCAGCAGGGCCGCGATGGCGGCGGCGGTGATGGCCAGGGCCAGCGGGATGCCCAGCAGGGCAAGACCCCCGAACACCGTCAGCAGAATCAGGCTTGCGGTTCCGGCCATCTCATTCTCCCGGCAATTCGGCCATGTCCTCGGCAGGGACATGGTGGCTGCGTCCGCGCAGCAGATCGAGCGCGTTCAGGAAAGCGTAAAGGATCATCAGCCCGCCGCTGACCGGCAGGGACAGATAGACCCAGCTCATCGGGATGCGCAGGACCGCGCTGGTCTGGCGGGCCGAGATCTGGACGCCGCGCATCCCGCCCCAGATCAGCACGACCCCGGCAAAAACCGTGAAGGCCAGCACGACCAGCCCGTCGAGCCGCAGCCGCCAGCGCGCAGGCAGCCAGCCGCGCAGCATGTCGATGGACAGGTGACTGCCCTGTCCCACCGCATAGGCGGCGCCCAGCATCGACATCCAGATCACGCCGTATCGCAGCACCTCCTCGGTCACCGAGGAGGGCGCGTTCAGCGCGTATCGGCTGAACACCTGCCAGGCCAGCACTGCGACCAGAAGCAGAAGAAGGCCGCAGCACAGCCCGCCGACCGTCAGGTCAAGGATGCGCCGCGGCCTGTCCATCAGGCGCCCCCGGCGGCGCGGATCTGTTCGACAACGGCCGCGCTGTCGGCGGGCAGTTCGTCATAGATGGGCGCGACCGCCTCGCGGAAGGGGGCTACGTCGACCTCGTGGAAGGTCACGCCGAACTGCTCGCGCGCCTCGGTCGCGGCGGCCTCTACGGCTTCGTCCCAGACCGATTTGTGGAACTCGGTCGATTCTGCCGCAGCCTCGCGCACGGCGGTCTGATGGTCCTCGGACAGGCGGTCCATCGCGGATGTGCCGATCAGCAGGATGTCGGGGATGCGGGTATGGCCGTCCAGCGTGTAGTGCTTGGCGACCTCGGCATGGCGGGCGATGGTCAGGGCGAATTCGTTGTTCTCGGCCCCGTCCAGGACCCCCTGCTGAAGCGAGGTATAGACCTCGGCCTGCCCCATCGCGACGGGGGTGGCGCCCAGAAGCTCGGTCATGCGGATCGCGGTCGGGCTTTGCAGCACGCGGATCTTGAGGCCCGCCAGATCCGCGACCGAGGTGACGGGCCGGTTCACCGTGTAGAAGTTCCGCGCGCCCGAATTGTAATAGGTCAGGCCCAGGAAGCCGAGATCCGCCGTGGCTTGATAGATCGGGTCCATGATCGCCGCATCGTCCATGACGCTATAGAAATGGTCCTGATCATCAAAAAGGAACGGCAGCGGAAAGACGCCGTAGATCGGCGCAAAGCTTTCCAGAAGCCCGCCCGACACCTTGGTCATGTCCAGCGCGCCGCCCTGCAGCATCTCGACCATCTCGCGTTCGCCGCCCAACTGGCCGTCGGGGAAGAACTGCACGGTGACTTCGCCGGCGGTCTTTTCCTCGACCAGGCGGGCGAATTCCTGCATCGCCTCGACCGTGGGGGTGGCGTTCTGGGCATAGCCGAAACGCAGCGTCTCGGCCTGTGCGGCGCTGGCGGCCAGGATCAGGGCCAGTGCGGTCATTGTCTTGGTCATCGTCTCTCCTCCCTCAAGGATGCGCGCGTCAGATGTAGCCGCGCAGATATTCGGCCAAAGCCAGCATCGCCATCGCCTGCCCGTAGGGCATCGAGGTCCGTGGGATCTGGCGGTAGTAGTCAAGGTCGCTGCCCATCGCGGTGCCGAAGGAGACGTTGCGCAGCTCTCCCTCGGGGCTGATGTTGTCGATCACTGCACGAATGGCGCGTTCGGCAACGGGCGCGTATTCCGCGGGCAGATAGCGGCGGCGCACGCCCTTGAGCAGGCCACAGGCAAAGCCCGCGGTGGCGGATGCCTCGAGATAGCTGTCCTTGTCGTCCAACAGCGTGTGCCACAGGCCGCTGTCGTCCTGGGTGTCGCGCAGCGCGGCCGCCTGGCGGCGGAACAGCGACAGCAGATGGCGGCGGGTCGGATCGCCCTCGGGCAGGTCCAGCAGTTCGATGAATTCCGGGATCACGATGGTGATCCAGCTGTTGCCCCGCGCCCAGAGCGCGCGGGCGAAGTTGTGGTCGCCGTCGAAGGTCCAGCCGTGAAACCACAGCCCGCTGGACGTGTCGGCCAGATACTGGGCATGCAGCAGGAACTGGTACTTGGCCTCCTCGACGTAATGCGGGCGGTTCAGGACCAGGCCGATCTTGGCCAGCGGCATGACCGACATCATCAGCGTGTCATCCCACAGCTGCTGGTCGTTCACGCTGTTATAGACGATGTGCTGCAACCCGCCTTCGCGAGTGCGCGGCATCTCGTGCATGACCCATTCGGCCCAGGCATCCAGATAGGGCAGCCACATCGGATTGCGGTCACGCTCGTAGAGATGCGCCAGCGTCAGGAAGGGGGCGACGGTGTTGATGTTCTTGGTGGGCGTGCCTTCGGCCAGGCGGGCGTCGAACCAGTCGCGGATGATGCCCATGGCCTTGTCGCTGCCGGTCAGCTGCCAGTATTGCAGCAGGCCGTAGAGGCCGATGCCATGCGTCCATTCCCAACCGGCCCAGCCCTTGGTGTCGATCACGCGTCCATCTTCCAGCCGCAGCAGGAATTCGCCCGTCTCGTCTGTGATGCTCACCAAGTTGTCGGCCAGCCGCTCGATGAGCGCGGCGACCTCGTGGCGGGATACGAGGCGCTCCTTTTGGCGTAGCAGCGGATGCATCTTGGTCCTCCAGATTTTCGGAACGTCGTTCCGGAAATGAAGGAAGCATGATCCGTTTCACAAATCAACAGGATTTATTTCGCGTGAAAAGGCAACAATCGCTGGACATGGAAGGGACGTTGGTGTTTTTCAGAATGATGTTCCGAAAATAAAAGAACGGCCATGGCAGACAAGCCCCAGAAAACCGAGAATGCCGCCGCGGTGCTGAAGGTCTTTGCCGTGCTCGAATCGCTGGCCGAGGAGCGTCGCGCCAGCCTGGCCGAGATCGCGCAGCGGGCGATGACCTCGAAGACCACCGCCCACCGGCTTTTGCAGACCATGCTGGACCTCGGCTATGTCGAGCAGGACCCCGAGACCGAGAAATACGCGCTGACGCTGAAGCTGTTCGGTCTGGGTGCGCGCATCCTGCGCGGGCAGGAGGACCTGCTGCGCGTCTGCGACCGCGAGATGGGCAAGCTGTCCCGCGCCACCGGCGAATCGATCAACTTGGGCGTAATGGACGATTTCGACCAGCGCGTTGCCTATATCCACAAATACGACAGCGCCTATACCCTGTCGATGCAGTCCACCCTGGGCAAAAGGAACCCTCTGCACTCGACCTCGCTTGGCAAGGCGCTGCTGGCCTTTCGCGATGATGACGAGATTGCCGAGCGGATCGCCGCGATGGATCTGCGAAAGCTGGCGCCACGTACCATAACCGACCCGGACGCCCTGCGCGAGGAACTGCGTGCCACCCGCGCCCGCGGCTATGCCGAAGAGATCGAGGAATCCGAGGCCGGGGTGCGCTGCATGGCCGCCCCGGTGATGGATCACGCGGGCAAGTCCGTGGCGGCGATCAGCATCGCCTTTCCGCTGGTGCGCTTCGACGAATCGCGCAAGGCGGAATATGTGCGCCTGCTGACCGAGGCCGGACGGGCGGCCTCGGTTGCGCTTGGCTACGCCTGACACGCCGCCTGCCAGCGCCGCGCATACTCGGCAAGGCCTTCGCCCGCCACAGGCGCCCAAGGGCGCGTCGCGGGGGCGCGGGCTTCTGGCAGGCACAGCATCGCCGCACCAGCGCTGGTGCCCGTGGCCGAGGCCGCGACCGCCACGCCGCCGGGCGTCACAGCCGACAGCATGTCCAGATAGTCCGGGTTGCGCGCAAAGGGCCCCTCGACGATGACCGGCCCCTCGGCCCCCGCAAGGTCAAGGCAGGTCCGTGTCATCAGCGCCAGATACCAGGCCAGCGCGGCCATGCGCTGCCCCTCCGAGGCAGGCGCTACACTCCAGCCGCCAGCGCGGTCCGGAAAGGGCCCGCATCCCGGTTGGACCGAGGGCAGCAGCATCACGCCTCGACCCAGGACCGCCGCGCGATCGGCGGCGTCGGGCACCGCATCGCCGCCCGCGCGGATGGTCTCGTATTCGCGCCCGCCCATGAACCGCGCCGAGGGCACTGGCCGGCCAAGCGCGTTCACATTGACCAGCACGTCCCGCCGAGGGTCCAGCGCTGCGGGCGTCCCCCCCGCCGCCATCGCGACCACCCAGGTGCCGGTCGAGACAACCGCGAACGGCCCCTCTCGGCCCGCCAGATGCGGATAGAGCGAGGCGTTGCTGTCATGGATCCCCACCGCGACCGGCGTGCCCGCCGGGATGCCCGTAAGGGACGCGACCTCGGCGGTGACCCCGCCCAGCACGGCATCGGCGCGGCGGGCGGGCGCAATGCGATCCTGCAGACCGAGCCGCACCGCAAGCGGCGAGAAACGCCCCTCCCACGGGTTCCACAGATCGGTGTGACAGCCAAGCGAGGTCACGTCGCTGGCCAGCATGCCGGAGAGGCGATAGCCCCAATATTGCGGATAGGTCACGACATGGGCGACCCTCTGGGCCACGCCGGGTTGGCCCATCAACCAGTGCAGCTGCGCCCCGAGATTCAGCCCCCCCGGCAGGCGTGGCGATCCGGTCTGCGTGAAATCCGGCCGCAGCGCATCATAGGCAGGATCGGCGGGAATCGGGTGTTCGTAATCCA
Organism: Scenedesmus sp. KT-U; assembly: GCA_029853055.1. Classification (NCBI taxonomy): domain Eukaryota; kingdom Viridiplantae; phylum Chlorophyta; class Chlorophyceae; order Sphaeropleales; family Scenedesmaceae; genus Scenedesmus; species Scenedesmus sp. KT-U. The sequence goes on along the minus strand of JARWLF010000191.1, from coordinate 12,710 downwards.
GCATGGGCGCGGCAAGCCAGCCCTGCCCGTCCAGCAGCACCGCCGCCGCGCCATGTGTCGTCACTGAAATGGCGTCGATCCCCTGCGCCGCCTGCATCTGGCGCAGCGCATCGACAAAGAACCGCCAATGCCCCTCCAGATCCATATGTGGCCAGGGCGGGCCGGGCAGAACGCGGTTCGGACGCGTCAGGACGGCGATCTCGGCCAAGGTCGCGGCATCCACCAGCGCCAGCTTGGCGTTGGTCTTGCCGATATCGAGGACCGCGATGCGCCTCATGGCAGATGGAACATCGGGACCAGCGGCACGGCGACCGGCGCGTTGTCCGGATGGGTCTGCATCAGGTCGGCCATATGCGCCCACCAGCGCCGCATCACCGGATGCGCGGGCAGATCGTCCATACCGTGATCCTCGGGGCGGGTCAGGATGCCGAACAGCGCCCCCGTCTCGGGGTCCAGGTGGATCGAGTAGTCGCTGACCCCTGCCCCACGCAGCAATTCGACCAGTTCCGGCCAGATCGCATCATGGCGGCGGCGGTATTCCTCGGCAGCGCCGGGGTTCAGCATCATGCGGAATGCGTATCGGGGCATCAGGACCTCAGCTTGGCAATCAGGCGCGGGATGGCGATCACTCCGATCAGCAGCGCGCCGACGACGATGGACATCACGATCCCCGGCACGTTCAGCAGCCCCAGCCCGAAGGTCACCAGACCCATCACGATGGCTGCCAGGACGACGCCAGGGATGGTGCCCGAACCGCCGAGGATACTGACCCCGCCCAGGACGACGATGGTGACGACCTCAAGCTCGAACCCCGACGCGATCGAAGGTCGGGTCGAACCGAGCCGCGAGGTCAGGCAGACCGCCGCGACCCCGCTCATCAAGCCGGTCAGCAGGAACAGGATGAAGCGGACGCGATCCACGCGGATGCCAGAAAACCGCGCGGCGGTCGCGTTGTTGCCGATGGCGTAGACCGTGCGGCCAAAGCTGGTGCGGTGCAGCAGGACCCCGAAGACCAGCGCGGCCAGGGCGAAGATCACCAGCTCGACCGTGATGACCCAGAAGACATAGCCCTGGCCGAACCAGGCAAAGCTGGCCGGATAGCCGGTATAGGCCGCATCGCCCAGCACGATGTAGCTGAGGCCGCGAAAGAGGCTCATCGTGCCGATGGTGACGACGATCGAGGGCAGGCCCAGCCCCGCGACCAGCGCCCCGTTGAAGGCGCCGCACAGCAGCCCCGTGCCCAGCCCCGCCAGCACGATCAGCGGCGTGTCCGCGCCGAGGCTCATCGCCATGCCCATCGCGGTCGAGGCCAGCGCGATGATCGCGCCCACCGACAGGTCGATGTCGCCCGCCACGATCAGAAGGGCCATGGCAAAGGCGATCATAGCCTTTTCGGTGAAGTTGAAGGTCGCGTCGCTGAGGTTCCAGGGGTCAAGGAAATAGGGTGAGGCCATCGCATTCAGCAGGAAGATCGCGATGGCAACGACCAGCAGCAGCATCTCCCAGCTTTTCAGGGCGCGTGCGGCGGGGCTGGTCAGGCGATCCGGGATCTGGCGGGCGGCGATCTGACGGTCGGGGATCTGGCGTGCGGTGGCGGTCATGTCGGCGCCTCGGCCTTCTTCAGGATGATCCGGCCCGGCGCGCGGCGGGCCAGCGTGTTCATGGCGATGGCGATCAGGATCGCGCTGCCCGAGATGGCCATCTGCCAGAAGGGCGAGATGCCGACCACCGGCAGGGCGTTCTTGATGATGCCCAGAAACAGCGCGCCCATCACCGCGCCCGCAACCGTGCCCGCGCCGCCTGCGATGGCGATGCCGCCGATGACGCAGGCGGCGACCACGTCCAGCTCGAATCCGCGGGCGATGTCCACATACGCGACCGCATAGCGTGCGACCCACAGATATCCGGTCAGCCCCGCCAGCGCGCCCGCGAGGACAAAGGCCGCGCATTGCGTGCGCCCGACCGAGATGCCGGCATAGCCCGCCGCATGCGGATTGCCCCCCACTGCATAAAGCGCCCGGCCGATCGGCAGCCGCGCGACCGCCAGCCCGACCAGCGCGACGGCCGCGATGGCAATCCAGGCCATCAGCGGCAGGCCCAGCAGGACCATCCGCGGCAGGGCCTTGAACGGCTCGCTCAGTTGATGGGCGTTGATCCAGGCACCGTCGGTCAGCAGGAAGATCGTGCCGCGATAGATGGTCATTGTGCCAAGCGTCACCACGATCGAGGGGATGCCCAGTTTCCAGACCAGAAGCCCGTTCACCGCCCCGAGCGCCGCGCCCAGGGCGATGATCGCGGGCAGGATCACCGCCAGCGGCACGCCCATCCCGTCCATAAGCGCCGCCACCATGCCGCAGAGCGCCAGGTTGGCCGCAACCGACAGGTCGATGCACTTCGTCAGGATCACCGCCATCTGCCCAAGCGCCAACAGGATCAGCGGCGAGGTATCCGTCAGCACGCGCGCCAGATTCGCGGGCGCCACAAAGGCGGGGAAGCGGCTGGCGATCAGCGCCAGCAGGGCCAGGATCGCCAAGGCCAGGATCGCCTCGCGGGATTTCAGGATGCTCATGCGGCCTCTCTCCGGTCGATGCCGACGGCGGCGCGGACGAGGGTCTCGGGTGTCATGGCGGGGCCCGCGAATTCGCCCGCGATGCGACCCTCGCGCATGACGATGACGCGGTCGGACATGCCCAGCACTTCGGGGATCTCGCTGCTGACCATGATGACGGCCAGCCCCTGCCCCACCAGCTCGGACATGAACTCATGCACGGCGGCTTTGGAGCCGATATCAATGCCCTTGGTAGGCTCGTCCAGGATGATGACGCGGGGGCGCATCGCCAACCATTTGGCGATCACGACCTTTTGCTGGTTGCCCCCCGACAGAAGCGCGATGTCCTGATCCAGGCTTGCCGCGCGCAGGTCCAGCCGCTGCGTGTATTCGCGCGCAAGCTTGAACTCCTCGGCCAGCCGCAGGAAGCCCGCGCGGCTGGTCCGCGCCAGAGAGGGCAGCGTGACATTCTGAAAGATCGGCAGGCCCTTGACCGCACCCTGCGCGCCTCGATCCTCGGGGACGTAGACGATGCCCGCATCGACGGCCTCGGCGGTGGTGCGCAGCACGCGGACCTTGCCTTCGATCCGGCAGGCGCCCTTCGAGGGCCGGGTGATGCCGAACAGCGACTGCATCACCTCGGACCGGCCCGCGCCGACCAGCCCGTAAAAGCCCAGGATCTCGCCTGCATGAAGGGTGAAGGTGATGTCCTCGAACTCGGTCGGGTGGCTGTAGCCCGCGACCGTCAGCACCGGCGCCCCGATCGTCGCGGGCCGCTTGGGGTAGATCTGGTCGACGCTGCGTCCGACCATCAGCCGGACCAGTTCGGCCTCGGAGGTGCCCGCCATCACGCCCTCGCCCACGAAGGCGCCGTCGCGGAACACGGTCCAGCGGTCGGCGATGCGGAAGATCTCGTCGAACTTGTGGCTGATGAACAGGATCGCCTTGCCCTGTCGTTTCAGCACCTCGACCAGCTCGTAAAGCTCGGCGATCTCCTTGTGGGACAGGGCTGCGGTCGGTTCGTCCATGATCACCACGCGGGCATCGACCGACAGGGCGCGGGCGATGGCGACCAGGTGGCGGCTGGCGATCAGGCCCCACCGGGTGCGCGGCGCATGGCCGATGAAGATGTTTTCGGCCACGGTCAGCTCGTCGAAGAGCACCGTTTCCTGGTGGATCGCGGTGACGCCTGCGCGATGGGCCGATTGCGCATCGGGAAAGGTGACCGGCGCACCATCCAGCAGGATCTCGCCGCCATCGGGCTGATAGATGCCGGTCAGCACCTTGACGATGGTGGATTTTCCGGCGCCGTTCTCGCCGATCAGCGCGGTGACCTGGCCGGGAAACAGGTCCAGCCGGACACCGTCCAGCGCCTTGACGCCGGGAAATGTCTTCACGATGCCGCGCAAGGACAGCACGGGTGCCGCGGGTTCAGCCTGCATGGGGTGTTCCTGGGAAATGCGCCCCCGACCGATGCGGCCGGGGGCCGTGCAATCAGAAGATCGAGCTGAACTCGTCGATGTTGCCGGCATCATAGGTGAAGGGATCGGCCATCGCGGCCTCGCCGTTCTCGTCCAGCGTGACCTCGCCCATACGCCCGATCGGGATCGTGGCACCCGGTTCGGCCGTAGCCGCATCCGTGGCCAGGGCATGCGCGATCATCGTCGCGGAATAGCCCAGATCGATCGGGTTCCAGATCGCGAAGCTCTGCGAGGCGCCCGATTTCACATGCCCCGCCATCTCGGAGGGCAGGCCCAGGCCGGTGACGTTCACCTGCCCCACCTTGCCCGCATCGGTCACGGCCTGAGCCGCGGCGACGATGCCGACGCTGGTTGGCGCGATGATCGCGTCCAAGTCGGGGTGGCTCTGCATCAGGCCTTGCGCCTCGCGATAGGATTTGTCGGCCAGGTCGTCGCCATAGACCGTCGCCACCACTTCGATGTTCGGATAATCCCCCATGACCTTCTGCATCTCGGCGATCCAGGTGTTCTGGTTGGTCGAGGTCGAGGTCGCCGACAGCACCGCCACCTGTCCGCCCTCGGGCAGATGATCGGCGGCCAGCTTGATGATCGTGTTGCCGATCAGCGGGGCCGAGGACGGGTTCAGGTGCATCGCCCGTCCCTCGGCCGCCACGCCGCTGTCCCAGCTGATGACGGTGATGCCCCGGTCCATCGCACGCCGCAGCGTCGGCACCAATGCGTCGGTGTCGTTGGCGCTGACCGCGATGGCGTCCACACGCTGCGCGATCAGGCTGTTCAGCACCTCGATCTGGCCCTCGGCGGTGGTGTCGGTCGGGCCGGTATAGATGATCTCGACATTGCCCAGTTCGGCCGCCGCCTCTTGGGCGCCCTTGTTGGCGGCCTCGAAAAAGCCGATGCCAAGCGCCTTGGCGACCAGAGCGATACGGACGTTCTCTGCCTGTGCGGCGCCCGTCGCAAGAACCGAGGCCATCGCGGCCGTCGTCAGAATCTTCTTCAGCATGCTCATTTTCCTCCCCTGAGCGATCCGCGCGTCACTCCTCCTGAGCGCGGGACTTTCCGGTCGTCATGGCAGAGGCCACAATCAACCTTATCTCGGCCGCCTCCAGCATCGCAGCGGCGCGGTCGTCGATGCCGTCATCGGTGATGACGGTGTGGATGCGGGACAGCGGGCACAGAAGCAGGCTGGACCGCTGGCCGAATTTCGAACTGTCGGCCAGCACCACCAGCTCCTCGGCCTGCCCGATCAGCTTCTGTTCGGCCTGCACCAGCAGCGGGTCACCCTCCATCAGGCCCAGGGGTCCCAAGCCCCGGCAGCCCATGAACATGCGCCGCGCGTAGAAATGGCTGCTGCCATCGGCGTCGAATGGCGACAGGATGATGTTCTGTTCGCGATAGATCGCGCCGGCGGGCAGCAGGACGGTGTTCTTCGACTGCTTCAGCAGATGTTCCGCGATGGGAAAGCTGTTGGTGAAGACCTGCAGACGCTTTGTCGTCAGCGGGTGGACCATCTGAAAGGTCGTGGTGCCACCGTTGATGATGATCGCCTCGCCATCCTCGCACAGCTCGACCGCCGCCTGCGCGATGGCGCGCTTCTGCGCGATGTTGATCACCTGGTTCACCGCGAAGGGCCGGGCGTTGATGCCCACGAACTGCGGCGGATGGACCGCCTCGGCCCCGCCACGCACCCGGCGCAGCTTCTTGGCCAGGTGCAGCTGTGCGATGTCGCGACGTACCGTCGCCTCGGAGGCGCCGGTCAGGGCGCACAGGTCGGCCACGCTGACCACAGGCCGTTCCTGGACCGCCGACAGGATGATGCGATGACGTTCGGTTTCCAGCATGGTCCCTCCCCTTGGGTGCAGTTTCCATTGGATTCGATCATTGTCAATCATTTTCACTCGCAAAATACATTCTGCACCTACATCATGACCATTCATGATCGAAAATGATTGACGTGCAGCCCTGCGCAGGGATACCGCAGAGGGGACTGACGCGGCAGAGGCCGCGCGAATCGGGAGGATTCCATGACCCAGACCCTGGCCCGCCAGCGGCTTGAAGACCTGTGGGACGACGCGAAGGCCGCGTCCATGACCGAGCCGGAAAAGCTGCTCTATCGCTCGAATCTGCTGGGTTCGGACAAACGCGTCACGAATTACGGGGGCGGCAACACCTCAGCCAAGGTGATGCAGCCGGACCCGCTGACCGGCGAGATGGTCGAGGTGCTATGGGTCAAGGGCTCGGGCGGCGATATCGGGTCCATGGGGATGGACGGGTTCTCGACGCTCTACATGGACAGGCTGCGCGCGCTCAAGGGCAAGTATCGCGGTCTGGCGCATGAGGATGAGATGGTCGGCTACCTGCCCCATTGCACCTTCGATCTAAACCCGCGCGCGGCCAGCATAGACACGCCGCTGCACGCCTATGTGCCGCGCGCCCATGTCGATCACGTCCATTCCGACGCGATCATCGCCATAGCGGCCTCGACCGAATCGCGGGCGCTGACGGCCGAGATCTTCGGCGACGAGATCGGCTGGCTGCCCTGGAAGAAGCCCGGCTTCGAGCTGGGCCTGTGGCTGGAGAAGCTGGCGACCGAAAACCCGCAGATGCGCGGCGCGGTGCTGGAAAGCCACGGGCTTTTTACCTGGGCGGACGATGCCGGGGACTGCTATCGGACCACGCTGGAGATCATCAACAAGGCCGCCGCCTGGCTGGAGGACCGCACCGCCGGCAAGCCAGCCTTCGGCGGCGCCAGGGTGCCGACGCTGGACCCTGCGCAACGCCGCGACATCGCCGCGCGGCTGATGCCGGTGATCCGCGGCCTTATCTCGAAGGACCGCCACAAGGTCGGCCATTTCGACGACAAGCCCGCCGTGCTGGAGTTCGTCGGCTCGAACGCGCTTGCGACATTGGCGCCGATGGGCACGTCCTGCCCGGACCATTTCCTTCGCACCAAGATCCGGCCGCTGGTGATCGACTTTGACCCGGCCAATCCCGACCTGGACGCCGTGATCGCAGCCCTGCCGCAGGCCATCGCAGATTATCGCGACGATTACGCGGCCTATTATGACCGTTGCAGGCATTCCGACAGCCCGGCCCTGCGCGATCCCAACGCGGTGGTCTATCTGATCCCCGGCGTCGGCATGATCACCTTCGCCCTGGACAAGGCGACGGCGCGCATCTCGGGCGAGTTCTACGTGAACGCGATCAATGTGATGCGCGGGGCCAGCGCGGTCGGCACCTATCAGGGCCTGCCCGAGCAGGAAGCCTTCGACATCGAATACTGGCTGCTGGAGGAGGCCAAGCTGCAGCGGATGCCGAAACCCAAATCGCTGGCGGGGCGGGTCGCGCTGGTCACCGGCGGCGCGGGCGGCATCGGCGCGGCGACGGCCGAGCGGTTCCTGCGCGAAGGCGCCTGCGTCATGTTGGCCGATATCGACGCGGGCGCGCTGAAGGCCGCGCATGACGGGCTGGCGGGCAGCTTCGGCGCGGATGTGTTGCGCAGCGTCCAGATGAACGTCACCGACGAGGCGCAGGTTGCCCGCGCCTATGCCGAGATCGCGGTCGAGTTCGGCGGCATCGACATTCTGGTTTCGAATGCCGGAATCGCGTCCTCGGCGCCCATCGAGGAAACCTCGCTGGCGCTCTGGAACAAGAACATGGACATCCTGTCCACCGGCTACTTCCTGGTCAGCCGCGAGGCGTTCAAGACCTTCCGGGCACAGGCGATCGGCGGCTCGGTGATCTTCGTGGCCTCCAAGAACGGGCTGGCCGCCAGCCCGAACGCCAGCGCCTATTGCACCGCCAAGGCGGCCGAGATCCACCTTGCCCGCTGCCTTGCGCTGGAGGGCGCCGAGGGCGGCATCCGCGTCAACGTCGTCAATCCCGACGCCGTCCTGCGCGGATCGCGCATCTGGGAGGGCGAATGGCTGGACCAGCGCGCCGCGACCTATGGCACCGACAAGGGCGGGCTGGAGGAGATGTATCGCAACCGCTCGATGCTGAAACGCTCGGTCCTGCCCGAGGACATCGCCGAGGGTGTGTATTTCTTCGCCTCCGACCTGTCGGCCAAATCGACCGGCAACATCCTTAACGTGGACGCGGGCAACGTCCAGGCCTTCACGAGGTAAGCCATGATGGACAAGACCCTGATCGAGGCGCAGAACGCCCCCCTGCAGGCGGATCTGGACGCCGATTACGACGCGCTTGGCGCGCGCCTTGCCCGTCGCGGCATCGATATCGAGGCGTTGACCGCTCGCGCGGCGGGCTTTGGCGTCGCGCTGCCCAGCTGGGGCACCGGCACCGGCGGCACGCGCTTTGCCCGCTTTCCGGGGCCGGGCGAACCGCGGGGCATCATGGACAAGCTGGACGATTGCGGCGTGATCCATGCCCTGACCGCCGCTACCCCGACGGTCAGCCTGCACATCCCATGGGACCGCACCGACCCCGCCCTTCTGCGCGAAAAGGCACAGGAGGTCGGGCTGCGCTTTGACGCGATGAACTCGAACACGTTTCAGGACCAGCCGGGTCAGGCTCACAGCTACAAGTTCGGCTCTTTGTCCCATACCGATGCGGCGACGCGGGCGCAGGCGGTCGAGCATAATCTGGAATGCATCGAGATCGGCCGGCAGATCGGCTCGACCGCGCTTACGGTGTGGATCGGGGACGGGTCGAACTTTCCCGGCCAGACTTCGCTGTCGCACCAGTTCGATCGCTACATGCTGGCGATGGCGCAGATCTATGCCGGGCTGCCCGACGATTGGCGGCTGTTCTCGGAACACAAGATCTACGAGCCGGCCTTCTATTCGACGGTGGTGCAGGATTGGGGCACGAGCCTGATGATCGCACAGGAGCTGGGCCCCAAGGCGCAATGCCTGGTCGATCTGGGCCATCACGCGCCGAACGTGAACATCGAAATGATCGTGGCGCGGCTGATCCGCGCGGGCAAGCTGGGCGGGTTCCATTTCAACGACAGCAAATATGGCGACGACGACCTGGACAGCGGCTCCATCGATCCGTTCCGCCTGTTCCTGGTCTGGAACGAGCTGGTCGAGCTGGAGGACACGCTCGGCCTGAACCTGTCGCACATGATCGACCAGAGCCACAACGTGACCGACCCGATCGAGAGCCTGATCGTCTCGGCCACCGAGATCCAGCGCGCCTTCGTGCAGGCCTCGCTGGTGGACCGAACCGCGCTGGAGGGCTACCGCGCCGAAAACGACGCCCTGATGGCGGCGGCGACCCTGCGCGCCGGGTTCCGTATGGATGTGGAGCCTATCCTGCAGATGGCGCGGCTGCGTGCAGGGGCGGCGATAGATCCGGTGGCAACCTATCGCGCATCCGGCTGGCGGGCGAGGGCGGCAGAGACGCGTCCCGCCGTGGCGGCGGGCGGCGGTGGGATCGTCTGAGGCATCAGCGGGGGTAGCTTTACTTTGATGCCTCATGCTGAAATGCCAGCAGCGCCGTTACATCCCCTCACAAAGGGCATCGCCATGTGCCTCATCAGCGATGCACATACCGGCCTGAAGGCTGCCATCGCCGGCGTGTTCGAAGCGACCTGCCAGAGGTGCCGCGTTCACTGGATACGAAACGCTCTCGCGCACGTCTCTCGCGGCCAGCACACCGTCGTCGCCGCCGCGATCCGCCAGGCCTTCGATCAGCCCGATCGCGCCCATGCCGGCGAGACCTGGCGAAAGGTGTCCGAGCAGTTGCGCCCGCGCTGGCCCAAGCTGGCCGACCTGATGGACGCCAGCGAGCACGACGTGCTGGCCTACATGTCTTTCCCGAGCCAGCATCGGACCAAGCTGCACAGCACCAACCCGATCGAACGCCTGAACAAGGAAGTGAAGCGCCGCGCCGATGTCGTCGGGATCTTCCCGAACGACGCCTCCATCATGCGCCTGATCGGCGCCGTGCTCTTCGAAGCCAACGACGAGTGGCAGACCTCAAGCCGCTACATGATGGTCGAGGCATTCGCCCAAATCGACAAGGAGGAGATCGACCCCATTCTCAGCATAACCACAAAAGCCGCCTGATCATGCACTCAGGCCATCAGGAAATTTACACCAGCTTGACGGACGTGACCATCATCACGGTCTTCTCCTCACCCGTGGTTCGCAGCGAGACCAGCCATCATCCGGGCGAAAATGCCCCTCCCACTCCAACGGCTGTAAAGCGTCTTGTGAGGCCCTTAGGCGGTGGGTGCGTCACACCAGCGTAAGCCATTGCGGATGATGAAGATAATCCCGCTGAGAACTCGCCTGTCATCAACCCGTGGCTTGCCGTGCGACTTTGGAAAAATGGGGCCATGCGTGCCGTCTGGCTGATCCCCGCTTTGCGGCAGATCTCCGCAACCGGCGTTCCGTCTTCGCCCTGCTTGATAATGAACGCCTTCTGCGCGTCCGAGAAATTGCTCGCCTTCATCCGATCCCGCTCCTCTCCCAGCCAGGAAAGCGTGGCGGAAAACTCCAGCTTCAAACGGTCCAGTTCGCGGGGATCAGATCAACCCTGAAGGAGCAGACGATATGAGGAAAAGCCGCTTCACCGATGAGGAGGGACCATGGCCCCAGTGGGGCCGCGTAAGCCCGACGAACAGATCATTGCGATAACCAACCGGAAAGCAACTCGTCCGCCAATGGCGCCGCCGATATCGGCAATGGACGACACTTCACGCCCCCGACTTCTCGAGCCGACGCCGAGCGTTCGCATGGCGCGACCAGACCGGTGTCCATTTTGCGATGGCATCATCAGCGATGCACTCGTCACCGCGGATGATCGCGTCGATGGACAGATCCTTGACCAAGGCAGAGATGCGGGACGTCATCCCGCCAGTCAATGCAAGGATCTGCTTGAGCGACCGCACTTTCAGATCATGCCTGCATTTGCCGGCCTGTCCAGCGGCAGATCACCGGGCCTTCTGCCTCACCCGATCCCGTCCATTTCCGGCGCCTTGACGAAGCGCCATGCGCGTTTGGGCCCGGCCATGACGTTGAGATAGTAGAGCTCGATCCCGTGCGGGGCGCCGCAGGGATGATGCCCGCGCGGCACAAGGACGACATCGTGGTTGCGGACCGCCATGACCTCGTCGAGGCTGCCGTCGTCAGTATAGACGCGCTGAACGGCCCAGCCATCGGCAGGGTTCAGGCGGTGGTAATAGGTCTCTTCCAGATAGGTGATGCGGGGAAAGTCATCCTCGTCATGGCGATGACTGGGATAAGAGGACCAATGCCCCGCCGGGGTGAAGACCTCGGTCACCAGCAGGCTGTCACAGTAATCCTCGGCCTCCATGGCGATGTTGTTGATCCAACGGGTGTTCGTGCCCTCGCCGCGCTGCGTCAGGGTGATGCCCTCGGGGCCGATCCGACGCGCGGGATGCCCGCCATGGCCGGGCGCGGAACAGACGGCGATGGTGCAGTCGGTCACGGCCTCGGCCGCCCAGTCCTGATCGTTCGGCACATAGAGACAATGCGGCGGCGTCCTCTCGAAGACATCCATCCGCTCGCCCAGCACGCCCCAATCCCGGCCCGCGGCGCGGAAGGCAGCCTTGCCCTCGACCATGACCAGGATCACCTCGCGCGCGCCCGTCGCGGCGCTGACCCGCTCGCCCGCGCGCAGCCGGTGCAGCGCAAAGCCCACATACCGCCAGCCCGCGCTTTCGGGCGTGATCCGATGCATCTCGCCATGCGCCCCGAAAGGCCGCCTCAACAGATCCGGCATACCTGCCTCCTTTTGACCAACCCGTCACGACGGCCCCATCGAGGGGCCGCCGCGCCGGTCGGGGCAAAGCCCCTCCATCCACATCCCGAACCGCAGCGCTTCTTCTTCATCCAAATATCCCGGGGGGAATCCCGGAACGGGATGGGGGGCTGGCCCCCCTGCCCCATTGCCCCGCGCACGACGCCGACCTGGCGCGCTGCCAGTCAGACGGCGACCCGCCTGTCCAGCCCAGCCGCCCGCGCTGCCTCCTTCAGCGCCTTCAGCCCCATCGCCTGATAATGCAGCGGGTTGCGGACCTCCGGGTCCTGCTCGGCCTCGATCACCAGCCAGCCCTGATAGCCCGCCTGCGCCAGCACCCGTAGCAGCGGCACGAAGTCGATCGCGCCTTCCGGATCGCCCGGCACGGTGAAGGCCCCGGCCATCACGCCCTGCAGGAAGGACAGCCCCTCGGCCCGCACACGCTCGGTCACGGGGCGGCGGATGTTCTTGGCGTGGAAATGCGCGACGCGGCCCGCATGGCGCGTCAGCACCGCCAGCGGATCGCCGCCCCCGAAGGTGCAATGCCCCGCATCGAACAGCAGATGCGTGGCAGGCCCGGTCGCGGCCATGAAGGCGTCGATCTCCTCGGGGCTCTCGACCACGGTGCCCATGTGGTGGTGATAGACCAGGGTGATCCCCTGCCCCGCCATCCAGGCCGCGAATTCCTCCATCCGGGCACCGAATTCCGCCATCTGATCCGCGGACAGACGGGGCCGGTCGTTGACGGCGACATCGGGGTCGCCATGCACGGCGTTCGAACATTCGCAGACGATGCAGACGCGGCAATCATTCGCCTTGAGCTTGGCCAGATGCGGCTGGACGGCCGCGATCTCGTCCTCGACCGAGCGCACCAGCAGATGCGTCGAATACCAGCCCGAGACGAAACGCAGCCCGTATTCCCCCAGCAGCGCCTTCAGCGCCTGCGGGTCGTC
>JARWLF010000190.1:0-25047 GCA_029853055.1 Scenedesmus sp. KT-U | reverse complement strand
ACCAGCTCTGGCAGCGCCCCGACCCGAACCCGCCTGTGCCGCTGCCCGCACGCTCGCCTGCGCAAGAGGCCGAGCACGCGGAGCCTGCGCCAGCCAAGGCCGAGCCCAGCCTTCACGTCGAGGACCAAGGCCTGCTCGAACCCCACGTCGAACGCCTACGTGCTGCCTTGCGCAACCCCGCACGCCCGGCAGCCCAGCCACACCCGCAAGGCGACAGCCTGCCCCTGCGCCTGCACGCGGCGCTTGCCGCAACACAGCAGGGCGAAGCCGGCGCCCTGCACGGGGCCATGGAGCCTGTCTTCAAGCCGGGCTGAGCAACTGGCCCGGCGTTACCCGCGCGGCGGGCGGCAGGCAGCAGGCGCTTATGAGAAGCGGGAGTTCAGTCGAAAAGCGCCGCTGCTATCTCCAGAGCTGGTCGCCCAACGTCAAGGTGGAGGGCCGCGGCGTGGCCCGGCATCTGGATCTGGTGAGCCACAACCACAAGAACCCAGGCAACACGGGGCTGTTTCCTTGGCTGCGCCAACTACGATGGCAACCGCTCACCGACGGCGTGCGTGGAGGACGCCCCGCAGAACTCTGGTAGCCACCGTCGGGGGGGGCATCGATCCAAGGGCGTTAGAGGGGGGGCGAGATGGTCCGGCGGCCTCCGCTGCAGGCGGATGCGCTTTGCGGACCCTCAACCCAACTGCGACAGCTCCACGGCTTCGTCCGCCAGCAGCACAGGAATGCCGTCGTCGACGCGGTAGGCCCGCGTGCCGTTGGCGGTGACCAGTGCGTGCTTCCAGGTCGCGGCGAGCACCTGGCCGTCTGCCTGCTTTACGCTGCCGGCGCTGATCGCGGCGTTCAAGGCCTGCAGCCGTCCTGCGTCCAGCATCTGGAGTGGCTGGCGGGTCAGGGGGCAGCAGAGGATTTCGAGCAGGCGCGGGTCGATGGCCATTGCGGGCATAACCGGGAGTGGAGCGGCCCGCGATTGTCGGCCATGCGGTCGGTCACTGCAAAGCGCAGGCAGTCGCGGGCGTCTACACTGTGCGGCTTCCGGTCGGGGCGAGGTGCCTTGGCCAGGGTTCTCGCCATGCGGAGGCCGCAGCCGATGACGCAGGAATCAAACGCAGTCCAGAGCGCGCCCCTGGTGGGCGTGGTGATGGGTTCGCGATCCGACTGGGACACCATGCAGCACGCCGTGCAGCGGCTGGAGGCACTGGGCGTGCCACACGAGGTGCGGGTGGTCAGCGCCCATCGCACGCCGGACCTGCTGTTCCAGTACGCCGAGCAGGCGCAAGCCCGCGGCCTGCGCGCCATCATCGCCGGCGCCGGCGGTGCCGCCCATCTGCCGGGCATGCTGGCATCCAAGACCGCGCTGCCGATCCTTGGCGTGCCGGTGCAGTCCAAGGCCCTGAACGGGCTCGATTCGCTGCTTTCGATCGTGCAGATGCCGGCCGGCATTCCGGTGGCCACCTTCGCTATCGGGGTGGCAGGCGCCGCCAATGCCGGCCTGTTCGCCGCCAGCCTGCTGGCCCATGAGCACCCGGCGATTGGCGCCGCGCTGGAGGCCTTCCGCGCGCGCCAGACCGAGGACGTGCTGGCCCAGCCGGATCCGAGGCCGGCATGAGCGAGCGCCGCCTGACCCGTGTCGGCGTGCTCGGCGGCGGCCAGCTGGCGCGCATGCTGGCGCTGGCCGGAGCGCCGCTGGGGGCGAAGTTCCTGATGCTCGACACCGATGCCGGCGCCTGCGGCGGCCAGGTGGCGGCGCTGATGCAGGCCGACTACCGCGATCTCGATGCGCTGGGCCGCTTTGCCGGTGAAGTCGACCTCGCCACCTTCGATTTCGAGAACGTGCCCGCCGAGAGCGCCGACTGGCTGGCCGCGCGCATTCCGGTGTTTCCCAGCCCGCGCGCGCTGGCCGTGGCCCAGGACCGCATGGCCGAGAAGAGCCTGTTCCGCGACCTCGACATCGCAACGCCGGCGTTTGCCGCGGTCGACTCGCTGCAGGGGCTGCGCGATGCAGTGGAGGCCATCGGCCTGCCCTGCATCCTCAAGACCCGCCGCCTGGGCTACGACGGCAAGGGCCAGTACCGCCTGCGCCAGCCGGGGGACATCGACGCCGCATGGGCGGCGCTGGCGCATGGGCAGGCCGAGGCCAGCCTGATCCTGGAGGCCTTCGTGCCCTTCGAGCGCGAGCTGTCGGTGGTGGCCACGCGCAGCCGCGGCGGCGAGTTCCGCGCCTATCCGCTGACCCGCAACTGGCATCACGAGGGCATCCTTTCGCTCAGCCTGGCCCCGGCGCAGGTGGCGCCCGAACTGACCGAGCGTGCGTTGAGCTGCGCGCGGCGGGTGGCCGAGGCGCTGGACTATGTCGGCGTGTTTGCGCTGGAGCTGTTCGAGGTCGGCGGCCGCCTGCTCGCCAACGAGATGGCGCCGCGCGTGCACAACAGCGGGCACTGGACCATCGAAGGCGCGGTCTGCAGCCAGTTCGAGAACCACCTGCGCGCGGTGATGGGGCTGCCGCTGGGCGACACCTCCACCCGCGGCTACAGCGCCATGCTGAACTGGATCGGCGAGCTGCCCGATCGCGAGGCTGCTCTGAGCGTGCCCGGCCTGCACTGGCACGACTACGGCAAGAGCAGCCGCCCCGGCCGCAAGGTCGGCCACGCCACCCTGCGCGCCGACAGCGCCGGCCTGCTCGGTGCCGCACTGGAGCGGGTGGGGCGCGTGCTCGGCCGCGAGGCGCAGGTGCAGCCGGCCATCGAAGCACTGCGCGGCGCGTGAACCAGGCGATCGCGCTCGGGCCGCTGCTGCTGCCGGTCCAGGCCCTGCTGCTGATCGCCGCGGTCGCTTCGGCCCTGCTGATGCTGGCCCTGTTGCCGCAGCGTGTGCCCGGCCAAAGGCGGCGCGCCGAGACCTGGCTGTTCGGCGTGCTGGCGGTGGGCGTACTCGGCGCGCGCCTCGGCTGGGTGGCCCTGCATCCCGGCCCCTACCTGGCCGCGCCCGGTGCGCTGCTGGCCTTCCGCGACGGCGGCTACAGCCCCTGGGCCGGCCTGTTCGCCGCGGCCGGAGCATTGGCCCTGCTGGTGTGGTGGAGCGCGCGTCAGCGCCTGCGTGCCGAAGCCCTGCCGCTGGAGGCGCGCGTCGGCGCCGACACCTTGCCCGGCCCCTCGCAGCTGATGCTGCCGGGCATGGCGGCGCTGGCCCTGCTGGCCTTGGGCCAGATCGGCCTGGCCCTGCATGCGCTCTGGACCGAGCAGCCCCTGCCGCAACTCACCGTGTTCGACATGCAGGGCCAGCCAAGGCAGTTCCCGCCCGCGGCGGGTCGACCGAGCGTGGTCAACCTCTGGGCCAGCTGGTGCGGGCCCTGCCGGCGCGAGATGCCGGCCTTCGCGCGGGTGCAGGCGCGCCGCGACGACGTCGACTTCGTCTACCTCAACATCGGCGAAAGCGAGGACGAGGTGCAGGCCTTCCTGCGCACCCTGGCGGAGCCGATCGGCCCGGTCTGGATGGACCCCGACCAGCGCGTGCCGGCCCAGCTCGGCGTGCGTGGCTATCCGACCACCTTCGTGTTCGACGCCGAAGGCCGCCTGCGCCACACCCGCATGGGCGAGCTGTCCGAGGCCAGCCTGGAGGCGCTGATCGGGCCGCGCTGAGGGTTTTCTTCGCCAACCTGCGATTGCTTGGTCATCGGCCCGATGCGCAGATCGGCGCGGCCGCCCCATCACGCAGGAGCCTCCGATGCACAGTGCAACCTCTTCAAGCTGCGGCGGAGGCCGCGTTCGCCCGGCCCTCTGCGCCCTGCTATCGCTGGGCCTGCTGTCGCCGGCACTGGCCGCAGCGTCGCCGCCGCCCGCCGGCAAGCGCCTCATCGCCGTGCTCGAGGGCGAGCCCGCCTGGAAGACCCACCGCGATGCGGGTGGGCGTGCCGCCGGCACCGCCGCCGAGTCGCGGCTGCAGGCGCGACTGCAGCAGATCGAACTCGAACAGTCCGAGTTGATCGCGCAGGCGCAGGCCGAGGGCCTCGCGGCGGTGGCCCAGCTGCAGTACGTGGGCAATGTGGTGGTGTTCGAGGGCAGCCCCAAGGCGCTGGCCCGGCTGTCCGGGCTGCCTGGCGTCAGTGCCCTCGTCGAGGATGGCGAGTATTTCCAGGATGACAGCACGGCCACCGCGCTGGTGCGCGCGCCGGTGTCCTGGTCGGGCGGTGCGCTGGCCGGGCTGCCCTGGACCGGGGAGGGCGTGACCATCACGGTGATCGACGGTGGCATCGACTACACGCACCGCCACTTCGGCGGCGACGGCAACCCCGGCGACAACGACCGCACCCTGCTGGGCGACGTCGACTGGCCGCCCGCCGCGCCGCCCTCGCAGCCCGGCGACCAGCGGGTGATCGGCGGCTGGGATTTCGTCGGCGATGCGTTCGGTATCGGCGCCACGCCCCAGCCCGATCCCGATCCTGCCGGCTGTCCCCGCGGCCACGGCACGCATGTCGCCGGCATCGCCGCCGGCTACGGGGTCACCGCCGACGGCCAGACCTTCACCGGCAGCCTGGCGGCCGGCGACGGGTTGTTCCCGGCCCTGCCGATGCCCTCGCTGGAGCAATTCCTGATCGGCCCGGGCGCGGCACCGCGGGCCGCGCTGGTGTCGCTGGCGGTATTCGGCTGCAGCGGCGGCACCACCACCTCGATCCTGCTCCAGGCCATGGAGCTGGCCGCCACCGGCAGCTGGCTGGGCCGCCGCAGCGACGTGGTGCTGCTGGCGCTCGGCGCACCCTTTGGCGGCAGCTCCAGCGATGCCCCGCTGGTGGCGGCGGTGGAGGCCTTGACCGCCACCGGCATCGTGGTCGTCGCTTCGGGCGGGAACGGCGGCAACCTGCAGTTCGCCACCTCGGCGCCGGGCTCGGCGCCCTCGGCCCTCAGCGTGGTGGCGGTCAACGACACGGCTGCAGTGCGCGAAGGTGCGCTGGAGTTCACGCCACAGGGCCAGGCGGCACAGGCTCGGACCGCGGTGCCCGGCGCCGGGTTTCCGGAGGGCCTGCAGGCGCCCGTGGCGCCGCTGGTGCGGCCGCCGGGACTCGATGTCGTGGCCTGCGAGCCGCTGGCCGATCCTGCGGCCTATGCCGGGCGCTGGGTGCTGGTGGATCGCGGCCTGTGCACGTTCGCGGAGAAGATCAACTACGTCGCCGCCACCGGCGCGGCCGGCGTGGTGGTGACCAACGTGGCGGCCTCGGCAAACCCCGAAGACCCACCCATCATGACCGCCGGAGCCCAGCCGTTTCCGGCCGTTGCCACCGCCAACAGCACCGGACAGGCCCTGCTGCAGGCGCTGGCGCAGGGGGCCGTGGAGGTGCGCTTCGACCGCGAGCGTCTGCTGGGCGTCGCCGACACCGAGCGCGTGCTGCTCACCACCGCCGCTCGCGGTGCCGGCGTGCGCGGCAACGGCGAGCGCATCCTCAAGCCCGATCTGGCTGCGGTTGGCGGCAGCGTGGTCTCCGCGCGTGCCGGCAGCGCCTCTGGCGCGATGTCGCTCTCGGGCAGTTCGATGGCGGCCGCGCAGGCCGCCGGTCTGGCGGCCCTGCTGATCGAGGCGCGGGGCCGGCCGGACGATGCCGCGGGCGTGGCCCGCCTCAAGCAGCGCCTGCTTGGGACGGCCGTCCGCGATCTGCAGAACTCTGCCGGGCAGCCCAGCCCCGCACTGCCCCCCCAGCGCGCAGGGGTCGGCCTGGCCGACGTGCGCGCCGCACTGCGAACCCCGCTGCGCGTGCATGCCACCGATGAGCCGATGGGGGTGGCGCTGTCCTTCGGCCAGTTGCGCCAGCGCGTCGGCCAGCCTCTGCTGGTGAAGCGCAGCCTGACCGTGCACAACGAAGGCGCCAGCAGCCAGACCCTGGACGTGGCCTGGCGGCCGCGGAGCACTTGGCCGGGGGCCAGCCTCACGGTCAACCCCGCCGAGGTGCAGGTGCCGGCGGGGGGCTCGGTGCAGGTGCTGGTGAGCCTGAGCGTGCAGGCGGAGGCGCCGGGCCTGAACGTGAGCGGCGATCCGTTCTATTCCATCGCCGGCAATGCTTTCCTGCACGAGCTCTCAGGCGTGATCGAGTTCCTGCCACGGGTGGCGGGCCTCGACCCGGCGCGCGTTGCGGTCTGGGCCGCGGCCGCCCCCTCCGGCGACACCTTCAATCTCGCGAGCATTCGACTGCCGGCGCGCGAACAGTCCGTGCCGGTGCCGGTGCAGGGGCCGGGCTTCAGTCTCGGCAGCGATGCCAGCAGCCATCAGGCGATGGTCAGCGTGCTCGAGCATTTCGCCTCCGACCCCGTGGATCTGCCTGAAGCCGCGCGCTACGCCGACCTGGCCGAGGTCGGCGGCATGCTCTGGCAGGACATCCAGGGCAACCGGTGGATGGATCTGGGCGTGGCCATGCACGGTCGCTGGAGCACGCCGCGCGACCTGATGGTGCAGGTCGAAGTGGACATCGACGGCGATGGCAACTTCGACTACCTGTACGACAACGCATCCGGTTCGCAGGTGCAGGACCGGCACAACGTGTTCTTCATCGACCTGGCATCCGGACAGGTCTTCATCGGTGGCGCGATCAACGGAGTCGCGCAGAGCAGCCGCCACACCCAGCTGCTGGGCAACCGTGCGATGGTGCTGCCGCTGGCGTTGCCCAACTACCAGGGCGGTCCGCTGCAGCTGCGGGTGCGGACCTTCCGCCGCGACCTGGGCTTCGATCCCCTGCTGTTCCAGGACCAGATCGAGCTGAACCTGCAGCCGCACCTGCACCTGGGCGGCGAACCCAGCCTGCGCCTCGCCCATCCCGCCCAGCCGACCCTGCTCAGCCAGCGCGCGCGCGGCGTGCCGGGGGCACTGATGCTGATCCATCATCACCAGCACGACCCCGCCCTGCAGGTCCAGCTGACGCCGATCGAAGCGTTGGCGCTGTCCAGCCCCACGGATGCACGGCGGCTGTACCGCGGCGAGGGCTTCCCGCCGCTGCAGTGGCGCGGCGTCGCCGGCGCCACCGGCTACACGGTGCGGATCGAGGGCCTCACCGCACAGGGCCTGCCGACTGGCTTCGAGATCAGCGTCAACGGCACGCCGGCCGCGGACGGCGATCTCATCACCTGCGAGTTCCAACAGCTCTGCAGTCTCGCCTTCGATCTGTCGGTGCTGAGCCTGGGCGCCTACCGCTGGGAGGTGAGCGGCAGCACGCCGGAAGGCGCCCTGCAGTCGGTCAACGGGGCTTTTGGCTTCGTGGTGGAGCCCGCGCGCGAGCCAGAGATTTTCGCCAACGGTTTCGAGTAGCCAGGTGTGCTGGCGCGGATCAGGGCAGCAGCTCGATCCGCGCCACCTCGATTGCCGCTTCGAAAGCCTCGCCATAGGCCACCACCGCCAGGCTCTGCAGGCGCGAGCGGTCCAGCGGGCTGCGCAGGGCTTCGGGGGTGAAGTCGCTGAACTCGATGCGCACGTCCTGCCAGTCCTCGCCGACCGCGATCGGCGCGCGGTAGTACTGCCAGGGCAGGCGGGTGTCGGCGCTGCGCAGGTGGACGTAATAGGGGCCCGGCCGGCCGCGCACGCGCAGGCCGATCGCGCTGTAGCCACTGGCGTCGAAGCGGCCGGACGCCGCCAGCGGCAGCCGCACCTGGATGAAGCCGCCGTTGTTGTCCAGCCGCACCTGGCCCGCCATCGCCAGCGCGCGGCCGTCGTCCAGCGCGATCAGGCCCGCGCGCATGTCCGAGCGCCCGCCCATCACCCGGTCGGTGAAGCCTTGCCAGGCGGTACCCAGTGCAGAGCGGCCGTCGCCGCAGCTGAAGTCATCGACCAGAAGAGTCGGTGTGGCGGCCATGGTGATGGGGATGGACAGGGCAAGGGCTGCAAGGACCGCAAACGGTCTGGACCAGCGGGAGAGTGGCATGGGGCACATCTCGATGAGCTTGAGCGCGGGGACGAGAAGCCGATGCGAGGACCGCCCTGCGGCGTCAACTGAAGAAGTAGGCCAGCGAGAGTGCGAACAGCAGGCCCCACAGCGCCCCGGCCAGCTGCAGCAGTGCGAACACCCAAAGCATGCGCCAGCCAAGGCGGCGCGCCATGCCGGCTGGCGCCGCATCGTAGAGCACCGCCGCCAGCGGTCGACCCGTGCGCCAGTAGCTCACCGCCATCAGCACGGTCAGTCCGATCAATCCGTAGGCACTGACCATAGCCAGCGTTTGTAGCTGCCAGCTTATGGCGATCTGGGTACCCAACATGAGCGCCACCAGCAGAAACATCCAGGGCGTCAGGCGCGCATTGAGCAGGTAGAGCATGACCTCGCCTGCGTGTTCGACCCGCTCGCCCGGCGGATTGAGCCGGCGCGCCCACCAGCGGAAGGCGAAGGCGATGAGTTGCAGCGCCAGGCCGGTGAAGACCACGCCCAGCAGGCTGACGGCGCCGGTTTCCATCAGCCGGCGCAGGAAACGTAGTCGCTTCTCGGCCGCCTGCAGGCGCTCTTCGATTCGCAGCGCCAACTGCAGCTGCACGATCGGCGGCTGGTCCACCGAGGCCTCGCGCAGCGCGGCCTCGATGCGGTCGAGCGTGGCTTTGCGTTCGGCCTCACCGATCTGGGCGTTGTCCAGCGCGACCAGGGGCATGGCCACCGCCCGCGCGAGCGCGCGCCGCGCTTCCGCCGACGCCTCGCGGTCGGCATCGCTGATCTGGTCGGCGGCGCCTGGCTCCAGGCCCGCCGCGCGCCAGAGCGCTTCGTCGGGCGCGATCCGCACGCGCAGCTCGGCGGCCGCGTCCGCGTTCAGGTCGAAAACCTGGTTGGGCTGCTCGATCAGCAGGCCGTTGATCGTGGCAAACGCCGCCAACACGCCGAAGGGCAGCACGATCCACAGGAAGCGCGCGAAGCCGCGCGCGCTGAAGCCAAGCGCGGCCTCACCCTGCAGGGCCAGCGCGGGATCCCTCAGCAGCGCGCGCCGTGCGCGCAGGAAGGCCCGCAGGTCGTACCAGGCGGCGGTGAGCCTGGGCTCCTGGTACCGATAAGGTGTTTGCGTATCCATCGGGGCTCCACGCGCCGGGCGGCCGCCCGCATCTTACGGGTCGGCGTAGCGGCGCGGGTGCAGGCTCGACGGCTGCTTCAAGGTTGCAGCTCCCAGGCGCCGATGCTGGGCGGGCTGCCGAAGCAGGCGCCGCCCAGGTCGCCCAACCCCGCGTCGAGCGCAAGACCGGCGCCGGCGGCAGGGCTGCCGCTGCCGATCCGGTAGTCCGGCCCGCTGATCTGCGGATCGAGGCCGACCAGGCTGCCGCTGACCGTTCCCGGCGCATTGGGCTGCGAGTTCGCAGGCTGGTCGCTGGCGAAGAACAGGTTGTTGCGCCACTGGAAGCTGGCGGCGTCCGTGCCCGCGCCCACGTTGACCGCGCTGCTGCCGATGTCGCCGCGCCGGAACAGGAACAGGTTGTTCTGCAGCAGCGCATTGCGGGCGGGCTCGAAAGTGAAGCCGCCGCTGCTGGTGGTCTCCTGCAGGATGCGCACCAGCCAACTGCCGGGGTTGACCACGGTGTTGTGGATGGCCTCGCAGTCCACGCAGCCGACGAAGTTGAGCGGGGCCTGGCTGCTGCCGATGAACAGGTTGGCGCGTGCGCGGATACGCCGGGCCTCGGCATTGGGCTGGGTGGTCGACAGCGGCGGCCGGAAGAACTCGAAGCCGGTCGAGCCGCCCATGTTGAGCGCGCGCGCGCCGCCGTTCTCGAAGCGGTTGCGCAGGATCAGGATATCGGCGCTGCCGCCCTTGGCCTGCACGCCGGTGGCGCCGATGTCGATGAAGCGGTTGCCGGCGACCACGCTGCGATGCCCGCCGACGAAGTCGACCCCGCTGCCGCCCGTGCCGCAGCGTTCGAAGTGGCTGTCCAGTACCCAGCTGTCGTACAGGCCCGAGATCTTCAGGCAGTCCTGGTTGCCGCCGCCGCCGATGTTGCGGAACTCGACCCGCTGCACCGCCACGAACTGCGCAGCCTGCGGGTTGGCGTACTCGCCGCCGTCATCGATATTGATGCCGTTGGCGGTGCTGCCGGTGATCACCATGTCGTGCAACACGACGAACGCCGGCCGTGACAGCTGCAGCGCGTTGGCGCCGCCGCTGAACACCGGCTTGGCCTGGCCGGCCAAGCCGCCGATCCAGATCGGCGCCTGCGCGCTGCCGCGCAGATCGCCCCTGAAGATCCCGCCCGCATAGGTGCCCGGATGGATGCGGATGGCGGTGCCCGGCGTCGCGCCCTGCAGCGCACGCGCGAGCGTGGCGAAGGGTGCCGCCGGCGAACCGTTGCCGCTGGCATCGCTGCCGCCGGTAGCCACGTGCAGTTCGCGGCTGGGCGTGAGCGCGCTGGCGAAGTGGGCGGGCAGGGCGCACTGCGCGGCCTCGAAACCGTTGCCGAACAGCGGCGTGGCGCTCGCGCTGCCGGCAAGCGGCAGGCCGAGCGCGGCGATCAGGGCGGCGTGTCTGGGCATCGATGGCATGGTGGGGCCGGGCACAAGCGTTCGCTGCCGAACGGGTGTGCCAGCATACGACCCTCTCCGCCCGAGGGCTCGCGATGCTGTCCGCAACACTGCGCCTTCTGATCTTGCTGCTGCTGGCCTACGCCGGCTTCGCACTGCTGATGTTCCTCACCCAGCGCAGCCTGATCTACCTGCCGCAGCCGCGCGCGCTGGCGCCAGGCGTGGCCGAGGCATGGCTGCAGGTCGATGGCGTCGCCGTGCAGCTCAGCGTGCTGGAGCGCCCCGGTGCGCCGGCGCTGCTCTATTTCGGCGGCAACGCCGAGGATGTGTCCCTGACCCTGCCGAGCCTGGCCCAGGCCTTTCCCGGCCACGCGCTGTACCTGATGCACTACCGTGGCTATGGCGGCAGCGGCGGCCGGCCAGCCGAGGCGGCCCTGGTGGCGGATGCGCTGGCGCTGCACGACAAGGTCGCGGCGGCCGGGCATCCCTCCGTGCTGCTGATCGGGCGCAGCCTCGGCAGCGGCGTGGCCATGCAGCTCGCCAGCCGCCGCGCGGTGGATCGACTGGTGCTGGTCACGCCCTTCGACAGCCTGGCCGAGGTCGGCGCCGGCCACTTCCGCTGGCTGCCCGTGCGCTGGCTGCTGCGCGATCGCTACGACAGCGCGGCGGTTGCCAGGGACGTGTCGGCACCCACCCTGCTGCTGGCCGCCGCGCGCGACGACATCATCCCGCCCCACCATGCACAGGCGCTGCTGCGGGCGTTCGCACCCGGTCAGGCTCGGCTGGAGCTGCTGGATGGCGTGGGGCATAACGATGTGGAGCGGCATCCGCGTTATTGGGCGCTGCTGGTGGGGGAACAGGACAGCTTGCGGGAGTGACCGGCTTGCTTGGTTGACACGCCCCCAAAGGTTTCCGGAGAGCCCATCTGGGCTCCTATTCCCAAGTCAGCGTCACTCTCGGATGGATTCTTCGGGTGGTGTAGAGCGCGTTGCGCGTCTCTTCGAACGTGACCGCATCTTCATGCACCGTGACCGCAAGCGGACCGCCCATCAAGCCACTTCCCCAGTCCAGAGTGACCCTGGTGTCACTGATGTAGAGCCTTGGGCTGTCGAACCTCAGATTCAGGTGCGCGTGACCTTGCCCCAGCTCTGGCGGTAGCCTTTTGACCCGCCCTGAGCCTGCGCTGGATTTCGGGGTTCCATCCGCGTTTGCGTCGCTCCTGGTCCTGCGCGCATCGTCTGCCAAGCGAATCCAGTCAGCTTCGGCGATCCGTGCGACCCGCCACTCGAAGCCGTCTCTCTGGCTTGGGGCTACGACGAGGCAGACTGCGGAGATGCCCAGCACCGCAAGGCCAACCAATGCTCCGCGTGCCGAGCGTCGGCCCGAGATGGCGAGACCCATTTCGGCCAGAGCTGCGACAAGCAGAGCGATTCCCAGTCCGATCATCAGGAACGGCCAAAGCACTCGCACCGGCATGATGATTCCCATCGCACCGCTGATCCACGGTGATCCGGCGAGCAGGATCAACGTGCCCGCGATCAGGGTGATTGGAAGCGAGGGAAGATGCGAGGGCTTCTGGCTTCTCAACGCCTTGGTAGGTGCCCTGTCTTGATTGGCTGGCGGTTTCAAGCGTGCAGCAACTCGACCACATCCGAATGGAGAGCGGCCAGTCCTTTGTCGAGGCTCAGGAGACGGCCCCGCTTGTATCTGGCCAGAGCGGCGAGATAGGCGTCGGTGATCTGGCGATGGCCGGTCAATCCGCGCCATTCCAAGCTGCGATAGTCGAGCTCATCAGCCCAGAAGCGATGTCTGGGATGGGCGCAGAGTTTGCCCAGCACCTCGGCAGCAAGCCCGGGAGTCGCTACCGCGCCCTGTCTGAGCAGCATCCGCAACAACGTGCCTTGTGTGATTGGACATGTCGCGAACGGCGATGTGGTCGATCTGAACCAAGCAACGCAGGGGGAGTGATGGACATGGGATGTGTCGGTCAACGCCACGAGCACGTTGCCATCGAGCAGGTAGGTGTTCACGGCTCGTCTTCCAGCTCGCGTACGTCTTCCGCCGTGATCAGCCGATTGGACTGCACGCGAGGCAAGCCAGTGGTTGGATCAATGCTGTAGGCGGGGGGAGTCCCTTCGCGGATGGCGGCAGGCGCGGCGAGGCCGCGACGGAGCAACTCTGCAACCGTCTGGCTCAGGCTTCGGCCCGTGTCGCGCGCGATGGCTGCCGCGATTCGATGCAAGTCTTCCGGGAGATCGATGGTAGTGCGCATTTTTTCATCATGATGCAGCAACATCATGATGTCAATCGCAGGGCCGGTGCTCACGGCCGCCAGTTCGCATGCCGCTCCCAGAACTCCACGCTGCGCCGGTAGGCCTCGCGGTCCAGCGCCACGCCCGAGCCGCCTTCCTCTACGCCCAGCGCGTTGCGCATCATCGTGATCGGCACCATCGGGATCTCTTCGGGCGACATGGTGTACAGGCAGCCGACGATGCCCCAGTCGGCATCGATCGGCGTGCCTTCCTTCGCCATCTGCTCGCGGCTGTACAGGATGGGGACGAGGTAGTTCGCCACTGGCGGTTCGATGCCCTCGAACCAGCGCACCAGCACCGGCAGCTCGTCCCGGGTGCGCGCCTCGTAGGCGCTGCGCAGGCGATGCCGGTTGTCGTCGGTGATTTCCACCACGGAGCCGCGGGTGGATGTCCAGTTACGGTGCACGTGCAGCTGGCAGAAGGGTGCATAGCCTTCGATCACCCTGAGCGGCGCATGCGCGTTCAGATGCTCGACGAACTGCTCGGGCGTGCAGTCCTGGATGGCGGTGATGCGGCGGTCGCGCGGGAACAGGCGCGCGCGGGCGAAGTCGGTGAGGGCGATGGACATGCGGTTTCGATCGGTTCGGAGCGGGATCGGCCTTATAGCGGATCGACCGCGGGGCGGCATCTTCGAGTGTCGCATCGCTGCGCTGGCTGCCGCTCTCAGCCCAGGAAATCACCGCGCAGCAGGCCCAGGATAGGGCCGGACCACATGAAGCGCGTCGCGAAGTAGGTGGCGAAAGCGATCACCGCGCTGCCGAGGATGACGAGCATGCCGGCGCTGGCGCTCAGCCAGCCGGACGCCTGCTGCCTCTGCCCGCGGATCACCAGCTCCGCGATCAGCAGGTTGGGTACCCAGAACAGGTAGTTCATCACCAGATCGACCGGGCCCTGGAAATCGGTCTGGATTCCACCCATGCCACTGGCGAAGATCAGTCCGTAGTACATCCGGTACAGCCACGAGCCGATGGCCAGTGCGTACAGCCGGACCGCCCAAGCCCGATGCAGCGCAAGCGATCGTGCGATCGCATGCCGCAGGGTCATGGTGGCGCAGACCAGCATGGCCAGCCCGTAGCCGAAGAAGGCGATGTTCATCGGACTGCCGCCGACCGTGCCCTTGGAGGCGATGTGGACCATGCCGCCGACCGCCATCAGCAGGCAGGCGCCGATGTAGACGCGGCCGGTGATGCGGTGCACGCGCGGCCAGCGGGCGCGCAGGGGGGCAATGAACTGGATGCTGCCGAGCAGCAGCACCAGGGCGCCGGTGAACAGGTGCAGCCCGAGTCCGGCCGCGGCCGCTGGATGCCCCGGCTCGATCAGCTGCGGCTGGATGCGGCTGTTCCACTGGCCCAGCTCGCCGGAGACCAGCCCCGGCAGGTAGCGCCCGACGATGTAGAGCGCGAACAGGCCGGAGCTGACCCAGACCGTGATCATCAGCAGCCGTAGTGCCCCGTCCAGGATCCAGGGCCCCGCCCGGTCCATCTGGATGTTTGTCAACACCGCC
This sequence comes from Scenedesmus sp. KT-U, assembly GCA_029853055.1. Taxonomy (NCBI): domain Eukaryota; kingdom Viridiplantae; phylum Chlorophyta; class Chlorophyceae; order Sphaeropleales; family Scenedesmaceae; genus Scenedesmus; species Scenedesmus sp. KT-U. Next base: position 10,781 of record JARWLF010000190.1, on the reverse strand, counting down.
GGCTCCCCTCTCGATGCATTCCACACCAACCACGTAGAAGCGCGGCCCCGCGGGCCATTGTGCCCCGCGATACGGGCTTGATCGCCCGGCTCGCCGAAGCGGGTGCTCAGGGTGCGGGCGGGCGCGCCGCGCGTCGTGCATCAGAGCCATGCAGGGCCAGCCCGGCCAGCAGCAGCGCGATCGACACCAGGTCGAACACCAGCACCCGCTGCAGCGCCGGCCCCAGCGGCCAGTGCTGCAGGCAGAGCAGGGCGAAGGCGAGGTCGCTGGCAAGCAGCAGGGCGCAGCCCGCAGGCAGCGAGCCCCGGCCCAGCAAGGCCCAGGCGAGCGGAAGGCTGAGCAGGGCGAACAGCAGGGCGCGATGCTGGAGCATCAGCTCGATGGTCGGTTCCATGCCGGGATCGAGCGCGTACAGCGAGGCCAGCCAGTCCGCCCCCAGCAGTCCCGGAAGCGGCAGCCAGTGGATGGCGACCGCCAGCCACAGGCCCAGGCTCAAGGCTCGCGTGGTGGCCGTACGGGAATGCGCCGATGCCTGGGCCGCCATCAGTGCGCACCCGCCACCCTGGACGTCGCCGGGCCGGCCAGGCTGCGGCGCAGGCCGAGCCACTGCAGTTCGGCGAACAGCAGCACGGCCAGCGCCTGCGCGATCAGCAGGCCCCAACCGAGCGGGCTCGGGCTGAACGCGCCCAGCAGCGGCAGCAGCAGGCTGGCCAGCGCCCAGCCGAGGTTGCCGATGATCGCCAGCCAGACCGTCCAGCGCAGCAGGCCGGCCTGTCCGCCCATCCAGCCCGTGAGGCCGGCCCAGCCGAACATGAAGGCTGCCAGTGCGGCAAGCGGCTCCCGCCCAAGGCCCAGCGCTGCGACGAGGGGCTCCATGAAGAGCGGTACGGACGCGGCGGCGGCGAGGCTGAGCACGGCGTCTAGACGCAGGCCCAGGCGCAGCAGGGGTGATGGTGTCAGGGTGTGCATGGCGGATCTCCAGCAGGGGTTGGTGGTGGGGCAGAAGCATCCGCACGGCAGGTAGGGGCGTCGATTACCTCGCAGGTAATGCCGCCCGGCCTCTGCAGGGCTAGCATGCGTGCGCATGAGCACCGATTCCGTATCCGCTACCCCTGGCCTTGGCGCCCTGCTGCGCGACTGGCGCCAGCGGCGTCGGCTTTCGCAGCTGGAGCTGGCCCTGCAGGCCGAGGTGTCCACCCGCCACCTGAGCTTCGTCGAGACCGGTCGCGCGCGCGCCAGCCGTGAGCTCGTGCTGCATCTCGCCGAGCTGCTGCAGCTGCCGCTGCGCGAGCGCAATCGCTGGCTGCTGTCGGCGGGCTTCGCGCCTGCCTATGCGGAAAGCGCGCTGGAAGACCCAGCGCTGGAGGCTGCGCGCGAGGCGGTGCGGCGGGTGATCGAGCTGCACTCGCCCTATCCGGCGGTGGCGGTGGACCGGCACTGGAACCTGCAGATGGCGAACGCCTCCGCCCGGGCCCTGCTGGCTTCCGCGGCGCCGGAGCTGCTGCAGGCGCCGGCCAACGTGCTGCGCTTGAGCCTGCACCCGCGGGGCCTGGCCCCGCAGATCATCAACCTGCGGCAGTGGCGGCAGCACCTGCTGGCGCGCCTGCATCGACAGGTGCAGGACAGCGCGGATCCCGGGCTGGCCGCGCTGCTGGAGGAGCTTGCCGGCTATCCATCGCTTGCACACGAGCAGGACGGGCACGACACGCCGGAGTCCCCGGCACCGGATGTGCTGATGCTGTTCCGTCTGCGCAGCCCGCTCGGAGAGCTGGCCCTGTTCAGCACCATTACGGTGTTCGGCACGCCGGTGGACATCACGCTGTCCGAGCTGGCGCTGGAGTGCTTCTATCCGGCGGATGCGGAAACCGATCGGCGGCTGCGAGCCTTGCAGTCAGCCTGAGCGCCTGCCCGCAAACTGCCATGAATGCGCTGGGGATTGCCTCCCTGCGCGCCGAGTGTGCGCGTGCCGGATGGCGGCGATCAGCGTAGGGGAGGGCAGTTCATGTCGAGTGTCGGTGGTGTGCAGGGGGAAGGCTTCGCCCGCGGGCTGCGGGTCTGGATGTGGCTGGCAGCCGCCCTGCTCTGGCTTGCGCCCGCGGTGGCGATGCGATTCACCACGGAGGTGCGCTGGGATGGTCCGGATTTCGCTCTGTTCGGGCTGATGCTGCTGCTGGCCTGCGGCAGCATCGAGCTGGCGGCGCGCTCCAGACCGTCCGCGGCCTACCTGCTTGCCACCGCCGTTGCGGTCGCGGCGGCCTTTCTGTCGGCCTGGGCCAACCTCGCCGTCGGCATTCTTGGCGAGCCGGACGACCCCGCCAACCGAGTGTTCTTTGGCGTGCTGCTGCTTGGCATGGCGGCCGCTGCGCTGGCGCGCTTCCGCCCACCCGGGCTGGTGCTGGCGCTGCGCCTCATGGCCGTGGCGCAGGCGGGCGCGGCGCTGCTGCCGTTGCTCGCTGGGGAACTGTTGGCGGCAGTCTTCAGCGGCTTCCTCGCCTTCGCATGGCTGGCCTCGGCCGAGCTGTTTGGCCGCGCCGCCTCACCGTCGGGCACGTGAGCCTCTCATGCAGCCTTGCCGGCCAACGCCCCCAGCAGATCCCGCGCGGTGCGCAGCCGTGAGCCTGCATCCGGCAGTTCAAGCTTGAGCTTGAGCCTGTCCGGGCCGTCCATCGCGAACACGCGCGGCTGGCTCTGGATCAGCTTGATCATGTTCATCGGGTCGAGCTTGGGCTGCTTCTCGAACTGCACGCGGCCGCCGCGTTCGCCCATCTCGACTTTCTTGATCCCAAGCGCCGTGGCGTCGAGCTTCAGCTCGGTGACTGCGAACAGGTGCTTCGCGGCATCGGGAAGCAGGCCGAAGCGGTCGACCATCTCGACCTGCAGTTCGTGCAGGGCGTCGCGATTTGGCGCACTGGCGATGCGCTTGTACAGGGTCAGCCGCGTGTGCACGTCGGGCAGGTAGTCGTCAGGAATCAGCGCGGGGATGTGCAGGCTGACTTCGGCGCCGTGGTCGGTGTGGCCGTCGAGGTCGGGAATCTTGCCCTGCTTGATGCTGCGCACCGCGCGCTCCAGCAGCTCGGTGTAGAGGCTGAAGCCGACTTCGGCGATCTGGCCGCTCTGGCCCTCGCCCAGAAGTTCGCCGGCGCCGCGGATTTCCAGATCGTGCGTGGCCAGGGTGAAGCCTGCGCCCAGTTCCTCCAGCGAGGCCAGGGCTTCCAGTCGCTTCTCGGCGTCCTTGGTGATGGCCTTGCGATCGGGAATGACCAGATAGGCGTAGGCGCGGTGGTGGCTGCGGCCGACGCGGCCGCGCAGCTGGTGCAGCTGGGCCAGGCCGAAGCGGTCGGCGCGGTTGATGATGATGGTGTTGGCGCTGGGAATGTCGATGCCGCTTTCGACGATGGTGGTACACAGCAGAACATTGAAGCGCTGGCGGTGGAAGTCGAGCATCACTTGCTCCAGCTCGCGCTCGGGCATCTGCCCATGCGCAATGCGGATGCGCGCCTCGGGCACCAGCTCCAGCAGCTCGCGCTGCATGCGCTCGATGTTGTCGACCTCGTTGTGCAGGAAGTAGACCTGGCCGCCGCGCGCGAACTCGCGCTGGAAGGCCTCGCGCAGCTGGGCGGCGTCCCACTGGGCGATGAAGGTCTGCACCGCCAGCCGATGCGCCGGCGGGGTGGCGATGATGCTCAAATCACGCAGGCCGCTCATCGCCATGTTCAGCGTGCGTGGGATCGGCGTGGCGGTCAGCGTCAGCAGGTGCACCTCGGCGCGCATTGCCTTCAGCGCTTCCTTCTGGCGAACGCCGAAGCGCTGCTCCTCGTCGACGATGACGCAGCCCAAGTCCTTGAACTTGACGTCGGCCTGCAGCAGGCGGTGGGTGCCGACGATCACGTCGATGCCGCCGTCGGCGAGCTTGGCCAGCTCGGCCTTGATTTCCTTGGCGGTCTTGAAGCGCGACAGCACCTCCACGCGCAGCGGCCAGTCGGCGAAGCGGTCGCGCAGGTTGCGGTAGTGCTGTTCGGCCAGCAGCGTGGTGGGCACAAGGATCGCGACCTGACGGCCACTCATCGCCGTGGCGAAAGCGGCGCGCACGGCGACCTCGGTCTTGCCGAAGCCGACATCGCCGCAGACCACCCGGTCCATCGGCAGGCTGGACTGCAGGTCGGTCAGCACGGCCTCGATGGCCTGCAGCTGGTCGGGGGTTTCCTCGAAGGGGAAACCGGCGGCGAACTGCTCGTACTGCGGGCGATCGATATCGATCGCCAGGCCCTGTCGCGCCTGCCGCTTGGCCTGGATCTCCAGCAGCTCGGCGGCGACGTCGCGAACCTTCTCGGCCGCCTTGCGCCGGGCCTTCTCCCAGGCCTCGCCGCCCAGCGAGTGCAGTGGTGCCATCTCGGGTGAGGCGCCGGCATAGCGGCTGACCAGATGCAGTTGCGCCACCGGCACATAGAGCTTGTCGCCCTTGGCGTACTCGATGGCCAGGAACTCGGTCTTGCTGCCGCCGACGTCCAGCACCTCCAGCCCGCGGTAGCGGCCGACGCCGTGATCCTCATGAACAATCGGAGCGCCGATCTCCAGCTCGCCCAAGTCGCGGATGATCGCCTCGGGCTCGCGGCCGGCGCGCTTGCGGCGGCGCGGCTGGGCGGCGCGCTCGGGGTAGAGTTGGCGCTCGGTGAGCACGCACAGCGCCGGCTCCACGATGCTGAAGCCATCCTCCAGCGCCGCGACGGTAATCGCGTAGCGCGGGCCGTCGGCGGCCGCGAAGCTGGGCCAGTCGTTGACCGCGGCGGGTTTCAGGTCGAGCGCGGCGAGCTGCTCGATCAGGGCCTCGCGGCGGCCGGCGGAGTCCGCGGCGATCAGCACGCGCCCGGGGTAGCTCGACAGCAGGCTGCGCAGGGCGGTGCCGCTGGCTTCGTTCTGGCGGGTGATGGGCGTGGCCGGGGCTGGCCCGTCGCCCAGAGCGAGGGCGTCCTCGAAGCGCGGATGCGCGCTGCCGCAGACCTCGATGCGGCGCACGCCGTTGAGCTTCTGGCGCAGGGCTTCCGGGGTCAGGAAGAGTTCCTCGGGCGGAAGCAGCGGGCGCTCGATGTCGTGGCGGCGCTGATCAAAGCGCTCGCCCGCCTGTTTCCAGAACGCGTCCGCCGATTCCAGTGCGCCCTCGCCCAGCAGGCACAGGGCGTCGGCGCCGAGGTAGTCGAACAGGCTGGCGGTGTCGTCGAAGAACAGCGGCAGGTAGTACTCGATGCCGGCGGCCGCGCCGCCCTCCTTCATGTCCTGGTACAGCGGGCAGCGCCGCGGGTCGATCGGGAAGCGCTCGCGCAGGGTGGCGCGGAAGCGCTTGGAGGCGGCCTCGTCCAGCGGGAACTCGCGCGCCGGCAGCAGTCGCACTTCGCTTACCTTCTGCAGGCTGCGCTGGCTTTCGGGATCGAAGGTCCGGATCGAGTCGATCTCGTCGTCGAGCAACTCGATGCGATAGGGCTCGGGGCTGCCCATGGGGAAGATGTCGAGCAGGGCGCCGCGCACCGCGAAGTCACCCGGGTCCAGCACCTGCGGCACGTTGCGGTAGCCCGCCGACTGCAGGCGCAGCTTTTCGGCATCCAGGTCGAGACGCTGGCCGTTCTTGACCACCAGCGAGCTGCCGCTGATGAAGCTGACCGGCGCCAAGCGCTGCATCAGGGTGCCGATCGGCACCACCAGCAGGCCGCGCTGCACGCCGGGCAGGCGGTAGAGCGTGGCGATGCGCTGGCTGACGATCTCCGCGTGCGGGCTGAAGGGGTCGTAGGGCAGGGTTTCCCAGTCGGGGAAGTGCAGCACCGGCAGGCCGCGGGCGAACACCGCGAGCTCCGCCTCCAGCGCCTGCGCGTGGAAGCTGTCGCGGGTGATCGCGATCAGGAGGCCGCTGTGGCGGCTGGCGGCTTCGGCCACCGCCAGGGCCAGCGCACTCGGGCTGGCCGGTGCACGCCAGTAGGCGCGCTGTTGGCCGGTGGCGGGCAGGGGCGGAGAGAGCAGGGCAGGGCTGACGCTGGCGTTCAAGCGGTGGGTCCGTGGTCGCGGCGTCCGCAGAGGGCGGACGGCTGGGGCAAACCGCCAAGGATAGCCGCTCGGGCTCCGGCAACAGCGTCAAGGCGGTTGGGTCGAGGAATGCGCGCCCTGCAGTAACGCGATCAGGTGGCGCCTGTGCCAGGGGCGGACTGATCGGCCCCGGCACGCGCTGGCAGCGGTTGCCATCGGCCCTGCTGCAGGGCCTCGACGCCGGGGAAGTCGCGCTTGTAGTCCATCTTTGGGTGGGCATCCAGCCAGAATCCCAGGTACAGGTGCGGCAGCCCCAGCCGCGCCGCCCACTGCAGCTGGCGCAGGATAGCCAGCGTGCCCAGGCTGCGACGCGCCGCCTCGGGCTCGAAGAAGGTGTAGACCGCCGACAGCCCGAGCGGGGTGAGGTCCGTGACCGCGAGCGCCAGCAGGCGGCCCTGCTCGCGCAGGGCGAGAAAGCGGGTGGGGCTCCAGGGCGCGCTCAGGAAGGCGTCGAACTCTTCCGGTCGCGGCGCATCCATGCCGCCGCCGCGATGGCGCCAGTCCAGATAGCGGCGGTAGAGCTCGAAGATCTCCGGCGTCCGCGTGGGCGGTTCGATGCTGGCGGCCAGCGTCGCGTTGCGCTTCTCGCAGCGGCGCTGGCTGCGGTTGGGCAAGAAGCCCGCGACCGGGATCCGCACCGGCACGCAGGCCTGGCAGGCCGGGCACTGCGGCCGGTAGACGTGGCCGCCGCTGCGACGGAAGCCCTGCAGGATGGCGTTCGGGTAGGCCCTGGCCAGCAGCGGGCTGGCCGGATCCAGCACGATGTCCTGCGCCTGCCGCTCCGGCCAGTAGCCGCAGGCATGTTCGGAGGTCTGGAAGACGCGGATCTGGCCGGACGCAGTCATCCCGGCCTCAGGCGACAGGGCCCGCGGTCAGCAGGCCCACGCCCAGGGCCAGCATGCCCAACAGCATGCCGGCGACCATGCTCCAGGCGGCGTAGCGGCGCTCTGCGGCGCGCTCTGCGGCGGCGCGCACCGGATCGCGGCGCTGCTCCATCTCGTGGCGGCGCACCAGCAGGCGCGGGAGCCAAAGCAGGTTCATGGCGCCCACGCAGGTCATCATGACCACGAAGATCATTCCCGGCAGCACCGGGTCGCCGTTCAGGCCCGCGTAGAACATGCTGCCGGCAAACAGCACCACCACGGCGATGCCGACCGCCGCATAGCGGGTCAGCGAGCGCTTTTCCTCTTCGTCGATGGCGGTGATCCAGTAGCGACGTACCCCCAGCACGATGCCGGCGATGCCCGCGACCAGCGCGAACAGCGAGGTCAAAGCCGCACCGAGCAGTACCTTGCCGGCGCCCTTGCCGACGCTCGCCCCGCCCACCGCGAGCCTCGACAGCCCGCCGGCGCCGGAAGCGGCGCCCAGTTTCTTGCCTGCGACCGCGCCGCCGGCTGCGGCCGCCGCGGTTCCGGCGGCCATGGCGGCACCCGGCGCGAGGCTGAGCGCGGCGACCACCAACGCGGTGAAGGCCACGCCGGGCGCGCTGGAGCGGGCGAACTCCCCGATCCGTTCCAGCAGCTCGCGACGCATCGAGTCGCGCGCGCGCTGCAGGCGCTTGCGCACCGCGGCGTCCTGCATGCCGAGCAGGGCGGCGACCTGCTTGGAGCTTTGCCCCTCGCGGTAATAGATCAGCAGGATCTCGCGGGTCTCCTCCGGCAGTTCGTCGATCAGCTCGGCGACGATGGTTTCCTCGTGCTGCCGGTGCAGGCGCTCGGGGTGGTCCGGCGTGGGGTCGGCCACCACCGCCAGGATGTCGTCCATGTCGCCGTTGTAGCGCTTCTCGCTGACCCGGCGTCGCAGGTGGTCGCGGGCGAGGTTGCGGGTGATCTGGCGCAGCCAGGGCAGGAAACTCGCACTGTTGCGCAGGCGGGACAGATTGTTCCAGGCATTGATGAAGGCGTCCTGGGCGATGTCCTGGCTCGTGGGCACGTCGCGCACGATCGACAGCGCGATGGCGGTGACGGAGTTCTGGCTGGCCGCCACGATGCGTCCGAAAGCGGCGCGATCCCCTTGCTGGGCGCGTGGCAGGTGCTGGGCGATGACTTCGTTGAGGGCTTCGGTTTGCATGGCGGAATTATTCAGGGCGCCTGTGGCGTGGGCAAGGAGCGCGACGGGCTGCCGGGCGCGCTGTGACCTCCACGGCGTCCAAGACTACGCTTCGCGCCAAGCGAGCGCTTGCGGCAGGCCGACTCTCGCCCCTGCCCCGTGGCGGCGGATTGGTGGGACGATTGCTGCGCGTTGCAGTCCGGGACAACAGCGAGGTCGTGCCGCGTGACGTTCTGAAGGCGCTTGCAGTTCCGACCGCAGCGCCAAGGGCTCGGCTTGAGGACGGCACCTGTGCGTTGTGGATCGTGCGGATCAAGGCATGAACAGTGTCGGACGGCATAGTCCGGGCGCGGGCTCTTGCAGTCTCGGCACTGCCGTCCCTGTACATAAGTCCAATACCCGAACATTGACGGGAAATGTGGAACATTTCCTGCATGTAGATGCCCCAAGGCGCCGCAAGGTCAATGCTTTGACGCTGCTCTCTCTCCCCCGAGGGCAGCCGTTTTCCGGCCCAGGCCCGGCGTCGAGTCCTTGACCCCCCCACTTGGTACGACACCATGACGAAGAAAAAAGCTGAAGCCGCCGTTGAATCCACCGAGGCACTCGCCTCCGAACTCCCCGCGGGTGCCTCCCGCCTTGACGAACTGCTCGGGCTTTCGCTGCGTCGCGCGGAGTCCTTCGCCTCCGACGTGCTGACCGCCCAGCTCAACGCCCACGACTGCACCCCCACCCGGATGATGGCCCTGATGATCGTGGTGGAGCGTCCCGGTCTGAAGCTGGTGGATCTCGCGCGCGCCCTCGGTATCGCCCGCTCCGGCGCGGTGGTGCTGGTGGACGAGCTCGAGAACCGGGGCCAGGTCAAGCGCCGCCCGATGCCGGGCGATCGCCGTGCCCACAGCCTGGTAGCCACCCCGCGCGGCCTCAAGATGCTGGACAAGCTGGTCGAGGTCGCCAAGGCGGCCGATGACAAGGTGTTCGGCGAACTGGGTGCCCGCGATCGTCAGGCACTGCTCAAGCTGGTTTCACGGGTCGCGCCGCTTCCGGCCTGAGCGCACGTGCACCTCGGGGGCTCGAGGTGCATGGTCGCTACCGAAAACCCGCGCTCTGCGCGGGTTTTTTGTGCTCGGGCCGAACTCGGGAAGCTTCGCCGGCTGTCCAGGGCGGGGGCGTCAAGCGGCGGCTGTAGCAGACGCGTGGCTCCCTCACGCCTTCAGCTGAAGAACAGATGTTTCGCTGCGTGATAGACCGCCAGGGCCAGAACGACCACGATCAGCGCGGTGCGGATCCGGGATACCGTCTTGACACGTTTTGTTTCAAGTGTAAATGGTTCGGCTTGACGCTCCGGGGCGTTTTGTGACTCCACGCGCTGGGTTTCGAGCAGGCCCGCCTCGTTCAGCAACTCGCGTGCCCGCGTGATGTCGTCCGCATTGATGATCCACAGCGAGGACTCCTGTTCGTTCGGGTTGCTGAAGCTTGGGCGGCTTCGGCGCGTGCCCCAGTAGCTGCGGCTGTTCGACATCCAGGTCTCGATGCCATTGGCGTTGAGCAGGCGTTCGACGCCCTCGACGGTCTCCAGCCGGTGCGATCGGAAGATCCGGCGCATTACGGGCCCTCCTTGTTGATCAGGCGGATCAGGCCTTCCTGCGCGGTGGACGCCACCAGCACGCCCTCGCGGGTGTAGAAGCTGCCGCGTGCGAGCCCGCGCGCGCCATGCGCGCTGGGGCTGTCGCAGGCGTACAGCAGCCACTCGTCCACCCGGAACGGCCGGTGGAACCACATGGCGTGGTCGAGGCTGGCCATCAGCATGTCGCGCGACAGGTAGGACAGGCCGTGCGGGAAGGTGCTGGTGCCGATCAGGTGGAAATCCGACACATAGGCCAGCAGGCTCCGGTGCAGGATCGGGTCGTCGGGGATCTGGTCGATCAGACGCACCCAGACCTGGTTGTGGGGCGGCCGCTTGGCCGGGTGCAACTCGTCGCGCGGATACACCGAGCGGAACTCGAACGGCCCGGTGCGGGTGAGCCAGCGCTGGGTGATCGCCGGCAGCTCGGCCAGGGCCTCGGCCGAGATCGGCGCGGTCGGTTCGATGTCCTCGGGCTTGGGTACGTCCGGCGCGGAGATCTGGTGGCTGACCCCGTCCTCGGCCTGGTGGAAGCTGGCCGAGGCCACGAAGATCGGCTGGCCGTGCTGGATGGCGGTGACCCGTCGCACCGAGAAGCTGCCGCCGTCACGCGAGGTTTCCACCTGGTAGACGATCGGATGCTCGATGTCGCCGGCACGCAGGAAATAGGCGTGCAGGGAATGCAGGGCACGCTCGGCGGTGACCGTCTGCTGGGCGGCCGACATGGCCTGGCCCAGCACCTGGCCGCCGAACACCCGACGGGTGCCGATGTCGCGGCTCTCGCCGCGGAACAGGTTGACCTCCAGGCGCTCCAGGCGCAGCAGCTCGATCAGTTCGGACACCAGGGGATGCATGGCGGGCACGTGTGGGGGCAGGCCGCGAAGTATACGGCCCGCGAGTTGGAGCCCCGGCTCAGAGCGTGTGAAAAAACTCAGACGCCGTCGCGAGGGCGTCGCTGGGCGCTCGTGGCAAGGCGCGCTGCGCGAATACAAGGGAGTTTGGTGAACCAAATGACCGCAGGATTCGCGTAGCGCGCTGCCGC
>JARWLF010000189.1:0-25079 GCA_029853055.1 Scenedesmus sp. KT-U | reverse complement strand
GCAATGTCCTTTTCACCAGACTTGGTTCCCTGTTTGCTGATCATCATGCAGGAGGTTGTGAACTTTGACATTCCATGGGACGTCAAAGTGCGCTGCTGCAACGTTTAGTTCGGTGGGATTGTTTGCAAAACGAAACTGCTTGCTGCTCTTTGTTGGGTTGATGAACAGATGACAACTGCCATCTGCCCTCATTGTACACCATACAAGCTGGCATATTATTTCACTGACAGGTGGCAGTCATGGTATTGGTACCTCGATATAACGTTATTTGTGTCATTTGAGATAACTATTGTCATTGTCACTTGTGCAGACATCAGATGAAGTGTATAGCTGGCTCAAGCAGTTGCATTGCCATGACAGTGGACTATTACAGTACAGCATTCGCTGTCAGCAGCAGCAGCAGCAGCAGCAGCAGGGTAGTTCACCAGACTCAGAATGCACACCACAGCAGCAGCAGCAGCAGCAAGACGATGCATCACCCCCAGAGAACTCGAGTAAAAGATTACAACAGCAGCAGCAACAGCAGGGAAGTGATAGTTACCCCTGTCTGCCACAAACTGCACATGATTGGTATCAGGGTTGGGCTCCACTATCTGATGATCTGGTTCCCTCATGGCCTGCTGATAGCAGCAGCAGCAGCAGCAATGGCACGGCAGCAGTACAAAATGTGGATCAAGCAGTAGACAGAACCAACCAATCAAGCAGCAAGCAAACACAGCAGCAGCAGCAGCAGCGTCATAGAGACCAGCAGCAGCAGCAGCCAAAGGGGCCACAGGGGATGGTGACCATACAAAGCTGGGATGATTACTACACGTACAGGAACATCCCCAAGAACTCGCCAGCAGGTGAATATGTGTTACATATAATTCAGCAGCTCATCACTACATCAATTTCCTTCACAAAAACTGCATTCCTACCCGACAAGCCGGGGTCGGACTTGCAATATGGCTATTAGATGTTCTGCAATGCGTGTGGTTATGTAATAACAACCTGCTGTGTTATTAACAGAGTGTTAGTTCAAACTGTCTGTGTTGCCGTGCAGCGTTATGTGTTCACTTCCCGCTCACTGTGTGGTATTGCCTGACTCACATATTGCCTGAGAGGGGCTACAAGCTACCAACAGTAACATTCTCATCACCAGCAGAAAAAGATGATAGTAGTACTGCTGCTGCTGCTGCTGCTGCTGCCACAGTCAACATCATATACCTGGGTGAGGCGATCTGTAGGCCTCTCATGCATAATGCATAGTTCAGCTTCATATATCCAAAGTGGATGCTATGCAAACCTCGGCTTCTCCTGTGGTTGCCAAAGTTTCATGTTAATATCTTTATATTCAAGGAATAAACCAACAGGTTGTGCATATGAGGATGTTTTCTTTCAACCTGCAGGGCCACAATGTGAGTTGGAGATGCTGGCCGTGTTTTCTGAGCTGCTGTTGCTGCTACCCGGCTATCACATCAACATCCACATGATAGGACCTGATGTACCACAGCAGATGCATGGCAGAGCTACAAGAATTAACAGTAGAACAACAGCAGCAGCAGCAGCAGGTGGGTGACAGCAGCAGGAGCCTGGAGTAGTGAATCCTCTTCTCTAGCAGATTATCCGATGATTTGTCTGATGTTTCATCACAAAGCTTTAGTTCATGCCCCTGCAGTGTAGACCTCTTACAGTAAGCTCCATATTTCAAAAAATTGACACTTGTGTAGTTTGCATGTGTGTTGCAGGCAGTGTCACTATCAGTTGTTGGAACGGCTGCTGGCATGATGTGCAACAGGAATGGATGCAGTATAACACAGCAGCAGCAGCAGCAGCAAGGGATGCAGATGTGTCAAATGCACCTTTGAGCAGTCCCAGCAGCAGCAGCAGCTGGTTTCCAGCATCACCATTATCAGCTGATGATCAGATTCATCTTGTATTTGCGGCAAATGCAGGATTAGCTGCATTTCTCTCTTGGATACAAACACTACTGCAGCTAGCAACAATGCACAGTAGCAGCAGCGACAGCAGTATGTGCATTGGTGCGTGCATTGGTGCAAATGCATCACAAATACAGCAGCAGCAGCAGCAGCAGCAGCAGCAGCAGGAAGTGACAGCAGCAGTGAACCATATTCCGGTGTTGTTCACTGATTATTGTGAAGAGGCAGCAGTCAAGTCAATGCAGATGGCTGAATGTGTCACAAATCAAGGATTCAACATAACACCTTTGTTAAATCCTTTCAGGCAGCCAGTACTGCTGCAGCACCATCATGGTACGAAGCTGCCAGCATGCAGCAACTGCTTCATATTTGGCTGGGTGTAGCTGCGGATTATCATAGTGCTGGCGGTGATAGTAGCAAGTGTGCAATAGGGAAGCTCAGCAAGTGTTTGAAGCAGCTGACCGTGAGCAACAGTGTTGCATGCAACATGACCCCTTGCACCTCGATTTCTGATCACATGGGACAATACTTTTCAAAGCATATATTCCTCAACGACGCCAGGGATGGTGTAGAAGCCCATCGCGTCTTGAAATGACAAAGATCACCTCGTATGAAGTTGTTACGGCAGTGATTCCGTCCTTCTGCCGCCCGTTTGCACATCTTCTGACGTGCAAGATTATGCAAGCTTGGCCGGCAGTGAAGCGAGACCCCAGTCACAACAACATGTGAGCACCAGAAGAAGAAGAGCGCATGCAAGTATCGGCACACTGCGGTGGAACCAGATAGCCTATCTGTGCAGTTTGCACCATTTCCAATCCATGCAGGAAAAAGTCTTCTCTCATTTGGTCATAAAACCTTCAGCAGCAACCTCTGCGACCACTGGCAATTTCATACAACAAACACACAACAACCAAAGCAATGATGATGTACATTCTGTGACAAAAGCAACTTGGTGAAACAGGAAAGCTTACACTGTGCTCATAACAGCTCTTCGATCAAAGTTTTAACAAGTTTATTCGGATATAACGTCATATTAGTCATCGTTTCATTAGTCATGGGTGACGTGTCATGATTAGTCAACCAATGTAAGATTGCGTCATGCTCATATGTGACACCATCAGCAGCAACAACGGGATCCACAAACACTTCATGTGTTATTGGACAAGTTAACATCTCAGATATATCAGATATACTTGTCACTAGGCGCTGCAGTAAACCGCCGGATGCTGACTTGCTGCTTATAGATAGATCTGCTGCTGCTGTAGCTAATCTTCTGCTGCTGCTGCTGTGCAGGGCTGCTGCTGCCGCTGCTGCGGTGCGGTTGGTGATTCCAGCACCTGGGTCACTGCTGCTGCTGCCAGCAGCAGCAGCAGCAGCAGCAGCAGCAGCAGCAGCAGCAGCAGCAGCACTGCTTCTATGCACATCACGGAAATTGTGTGCATAGCCAGGCGGCAGCAACCGGACATGATGGCTGCTGCTGCTGCTGCTGCCATTCGCCGCTGCTGCTGCTGCTGCTGCTGCTGCTGGTCCGGTTATACTAACCCCAAGGTTCAAGCTGCTGAAGTTCAGATGCACAGGATCCCCTACTGCTGCTGCTCCATTGCTGCTGCTGCTACTACTTGGGCCAACAGCAGCAGCAGTGATGGAGAAAGGAGCTGCAATTGGTATATCTGCTGCTGTCACTGCTGCTGCTGCTGGTGGTGGTGGTGGAGGGGGACCAGTCACACGTGGCGAGGTTGCAAAAAGATTCAGCTGCTGCTGCTGCGGTTGTAGATGCTGCTGCTGCAGTGATGTCACAGCAGGCGGCTGTGCCGCTTGATTCTGCTGCTGCTGCTGCTGGCCACTGCTGCTGCTGCTGCCAACACTTGCGAGCGTTCCCGGCTGCTGCTGCTGCTGTCTAGGTAGCTGTATGACTCGTAACCCGCCGCCACTGCTGCTGCCAGCTGGTGCTGCTGCTGCTGCTGTCGATGTAAATGGGACATCTGAACTTGAGGACCTGTCAGCAAACACAAGCAGCAGCAACAGAGGAGGTGAGTCAGTGTGGCCAAAAGTGATGCAGACAAGAATATACTGCTATCTGTGCTGCAGCTCCTCCTCCTGCTGCTGCTGCTGCTGTTTGTCTGACCTTCTTCAAGCGTCGTAAGAATCAAGTGTGCCTGATCTGCTCACCTTGCTGCCGCTGGTGGTGGTGGTGGTGGCGGCGGTGCTTGAGCTTGTGAAGGTCCTGCTGCTGCTGCTGCTGCTGCTGCCATATGTGCCCTGTGGTGGGGCTCCACCAGAATGACAGTGCTGTGCCAGCGTGTTTGATTAGCACGAGTTACTGCTTCTGAGACACTCTCCTCATCAAGATATGTTACTTGGCCAAAATACTGTTACATAACACATTTGTAACAAATTTCAACAAATACGAGAGTGCTTTCAGTCTCTCCTTTCCAATTGTATGTATGTTTTATACATGTTGATCAACAATGCATAAGCATGGTGCTGCAGCGGTGGCAGTAGAATGCTGCTGCTGCTGCTGCTGCCGCTGTTACTTGCAGGTAGCTTCCTCACCTGTTTGAAGCTGTCTGTATCAGTCTTGCATTGATATATTTCACCAAATTTGGAGAAGAACTCAAACAAAGTCTTGACATCAACCTCTTCTGACAGATTCTGCAACAGCAGCAGCAGCAACAGTAGCTGTCCAAAACGATGCTCAGCACGTTTCATGCGCATGCTGCTGCTGGCTGCCTGCAAGCTACAGCTGCTGCTTATATCGTTATTGGCTGAGTTGGCTTGGGGTAGCAGCTAGCAAACCAAGTTGTCGCCTTGGTTTGCTGCTGCTTGTAACAAGATACACCAGTGCAACGATCTCCCTCTGCTGTTCACTCTTCTTCTGCTCATTCTGGTCTTGAAAAGGCTACAAACACATGTCACGTAGCCAAGGAGTTTGTAATGTGTGATGTCTTACCTTGACGATGATCTGGAACTTTAGGCTGAAAGGCCCGTATACCCTGTCCTTATCAACAGCAGCGTACATCATTTTGGCTGGCTGATCTTTGAACTTTATACTGAAGCGATACTTGTCAAGACATGCCTTGGCTGCAGTTACACAAACGTACGATTTATGTTGTGGCCAGATACCTCCTCGCCCAAACAATCTAGCAGAGAACCGATGCCACTGCTGTAGCTCGAGTGCCAGCATGCTTGACGCTGATTACTATCTCGCACGAAGGCCATACAGACTCGCACATGCGCTGCAGCTTACATTCTTCATGTGTACTAAAGTTCAAGTATGCTTGGCCGATATGATTCGCCGTGTTGTTGTGATCAACAGGCAGAACCACTTTGCAGTGTGGGCCTCCCAGCTTCTCCAGATAAGCCATCACGGCAGCATAGCTGGCCCCTCGGTTGATATCACGTACATATAAGTTCTGTACTTTGAGGTACGTGCGCAGAGTGTCACCCATGAGAGCTGGCGCGGCTTTTTTGGCGAGTCGGAAGGCAAAGGACGGAAACAAACGATACGCGACCAGCAGACTGCATAAAACAATATCTATTGCAGTTATAAACTTATCTCCTGCGTGCGCTGCTGCCCAAGGCAACCTTAGTCAGCGCGCACGGTTATCTTGTCATGGCGCTTTCAAGTTGCAAGTGAATGACAAACCCCACGTGGCACCTGCTGAGCAACTGCACTTGGTGTTTACCCTTGACTTCAAGTCAGGTCGATGTTGCCCCGCAGCGACCGTACGGCTGCTTGTGCACTCGGCATCTATGGGCTGGGACTAGTATACAATATCCTGTACTGAATGCTCCAGTGGTCACAAACCGTGGGGTGGAAGTCATACAGCGCAACGCATTATGTTCGTACATATTCTTCAACAAGTTCTCAATGCTGCTGCTTCAGGGTCGTACACACAATCTGTACATGTTTGGATTGTCTCCTCAGCATGCCGTTGTCTACAGCAATGTTCACTACTGCTGCTATGTAATTTCGGCAGGTAATAGCACGCTTGCGGCAATCAGCGGTTTCATAGTGTATACAGAGTCACAGCAATGTCTTTGCAGCCGACATGTCGTCAGTTCAAGCAAGTGCAGGCCAGCCGTGTGCAAACCAGTTGATTCCAGGCATGGGTCGGTATTTCAGCATCTGCTGACAAACAGTCACATGATCGACAGCTATCATGATCGTATCACCCGCAAATGCTATGGCGAATGATTGAGGTACTATCTCAAATGTTCAGAGTGTCAAACTCGCAAACCTGCTGTTGCTACAGCTGATCAGCAGCAAGCCTGTGACATCATAGCTTTCTGCAGCCTGCAAGCTTGCAGGTACATCTGCGCGAAAAAGGGATCTTGATTTGTTTTTGCAGTGCGTCCAGCTGGTGCTAGCGCTCAGTGTCCTGATACTCCCCTGCTGCTGCTAATACTGTGTGCAAGTTGTGGTGCAATAATCATTACTGTGTGCAAATTGTGCTTTCATCTACAGTGTATGGTGTTACTCAGTCTGCTTCTGACCAGACTGCAACCAATGCTAGCGAGACCTTCACCTGGCATCATTACTACTGACATGCTGTTTGACCTGCCTTACGAGTCACGTGAGTCGTAGCTACATCCCAAACAAGCTGTAGCTAGTCGGTCAGTAGCTGCACCGAGCAACAGCACGACGCTCTTCTCGGTCCACACACTCGGTGAGCCAAGGGCGTCAACCAAACACAGGTCAGTGGCATGAGGTGCAATACGACAACGAACTGCTTTGACTTGGCCAGAAGCCTACTACGCGGGTTACTCGAGGTCCCGGTGACAAACTGTGACAGAATTGCTAATCCCTGTCGGTTCATATGACGTGTGGGTAGGCCACTGATTATGGCAGCTGAAGTATTCTCGCTGCTAAGCAATTACATCACGGCGCTTGTAATCATATTCTCTGTACACCTCTCACCTGAGCGGAAGCACCCTGAGCATCTTGGCAGTTTCCAGCAGTTCTGCGCGCCGTGCTACAGACACGAGAGGTAAGTTTTATGCTGCCACAGCTGTTTGAGTGCGTGTTATGATGTGTATGGTGCCTTCAAACCTACTAGTGCAACTGTAAGCACAGCACGCTCCGCGTGGGGCATGCACAGCCCAATTGAACAACCCTGTTCACGTCTCTGCATGTTGCTTCCTTGCAGAAGCCTTTGTATCACTGTCGCTGGATAGAACCGACCACCGGGAGTTATAGTATCTGACCCGGGTCGTGGCCTGGGAGCAGACAGAAGTCACCGGTGCAGGTGAGTCAATTTCAGAGACATCATCAGCTGGCAAGTGTCTTTATGTAGATACATCCGTCCTGTAAGTCGAGTGTCCTGGAAGCAGTGCTCCAAGGCCGCGGCGCCGTCGTTGCATACTGCTGGTGATAACAGGCCGCTCCCGTGTTTCAGTGATACTCGACATCAACACATGGATAACCTCTTGAAGCGCATGATCTGTGCGTCAGTTTTTTTTGTGCGCATTTGGTCTGTGGATTTGACTGCTTGCAGCTACAGGCAAATGCTGATCTGATGCCTGAGTGACGCCCAAGCATATCCACCGGAGCATGACATGACCATCTTAGCGGCTCAGTAGCTTGTTGCTGCACTGCCCTGACCCCAGGTTTCAGTACACCAAGACTATAACCCTCATCCCACGCCGGTCATCATTGCAGAGCAGGCACAGTTACAGCACCATGTTGGCTCAAACCACCGTGAAGGCATTGGCTGCTTCAATAGCAGACCTGCCCAATCTTGTACCAGCCCAAGCAGATGCAGTGCTTGCATCATACAAAGCAACAGCAGAGCTCGATGGGGTATTGGAAGATGATCAGATCCAGCGATTGATCAAAGCAGGCTGTCTGCGAAACCTGCTGAAACAGGTTGCTAAGAGATTAGAGCAGCCTCACAGCGCAGCGACACCACTGATCGCTCTGGATCAGGTCTGTACGATGTTGAAGCAGTTGTGCTCAGCCAAGTACATGAGGAAGTTCGCAGATGGAGGCCTTGATATGGATTGGGACATCGTACCCAAGCTGCTGCAGCTGGCTATGGCTCCAGATAGCAGCAAAGCTAAGGCAGCTACGGCAGAAAGCATCCTTGGTGCTCTGTTGCACAGCACGTCGGCGGCATCCGACCTTATACGAGACCTACATCACAATTCAGAGTTACTAGACAGAGTGCTGACTTATCAAGGTGGCAGACTAATGCTCATAACAGCAAGTTACCCAGCAATGGCTTCACAGATACTGGATCACGGATCCCATATCCTACTGCCAATGCTGCTGAGGAGAAACACAGCAGTGCTATCAGCAATAGCAGACAGTGCAAGGCATGTTAGCTGCAGTATTTGGAGCCTTACCAACGAGAGTGTACTGCAGGCTCTTGTTTCAGATCACAGCTGTTGCCCAGATCTGTTCCTGAAGCTGTTTGAAAGGCCAGAAGGTGTCAATGCTATCGTACAGCAGGGCCACCTTGCAGCAGTTGTGGCTATTGCTCAGGACCTGGCAGCTGATACCGCCATTAGGGACCGCAGCACCGGGATCCTGATCAGACTGGTGAAGCACTCGACTGCTGTTGCTGCATACCTGGTGCAGCAGCATATGCCTCTTATCAAGACTCAGCTGCAGCAATGGGGGGCTGCAAGCAGCAGCAACTTCCTCACGCAGTTGTTTGTACACCCTCAGGCGGCTGAAGCAGTACTACAGGAGGTCAGCATACAGAGCTTGGGCAAGCAGCTGATGTGTCAGCTCACGAGCTCTGGAGCAAGCCCTGTCAACAACAGCGTGCAGAATGCAGTGCGTTTGTTTCTTCAGCTTCTTGAGAATGCAACAGCAGCAACACAGCTAGTAAGAGGAGATCAAGCAGCAGAGGGTGCTTTCTCAGTCACCAGCCTGCTGAGGTGCCTGCCAAATGCAGCCCAGGGTTCTGACTTCCCTGCAAAGTGGCATGAGAAGCATCCTGTGCTGCGCATTCTGCAAGCCTTGATGAAACACAAAGCAGGATTCCAAGCGATAGCAATGCAGGAAAATGTGCAAACATTGCTGGACTTCATGCTGAAGGCACCTCAGTCAAGTCAGGTTGCCTGGTGGCAGTTGCTGGTTCAGTTGGTGCAAGACAAACAGGTTGCGCTGATGATGCATCAGTCAGGTATGCGTGAGCAGCTAGCTGGAAAGATGGTGCAGGCAGCAGATCAGGGCATCACGGTGTATTCTTACAGGCAGCAGATTCTGAAGGCCATTGACAAGCATCAGCAAAAGAAGATTGCTGCGGAGCAGAGAGAGCAGCGTGAGCAGCAGCTGTGGCAGCAGTACGAACAGCAGCGCCAGCAGCTTGTTGAGGACAGGGCCAGCAGGGCTGCCAAGAGGGCGAAGCAGAATGCCTATGGGCCACCAGGTACGTAAGATTCCCGTTCTGTGGTAACGCTGGCCAACAGCATGTTTGATGGTTTAGGTTATGCCATGTGACGATGACTGCGCAAGCAACTGCTCAGCAGTGTGTGACTCATGATGGTTGTGCAGCTACTTCATATCCTTGTGTTCAGTGTAGGCAGTTGTCATCGTGTGGCTTGGCATGCACACCGTATTGCGATCAAATAAACAAATCAACAGTTACTTGTGTGTTATATAACCCGGTTAATTTCAGTGGGCCACTGTTGTCTGTAACCCACCACTACTGCCTCCAGGTCCCTCCACACTTGGTACAGCAAGTTATGGGCCATCATCATCTTCAGCAGCAGCAGCAGCAGCAGCAGCAGCTGCTGCGGGAGAGACAACCAGGAGAGGTCTGACACAGAGCACAGTCAAGCGCCTGGAGAAGAAGACAGTGCTGTCTGTTACAGAAGACAAACCTTGTTCGCTGGCAGCGCAGAGCAGCCAGTTATTGGCATGCCTCATCAGCAGGGATGTACTGCCAGACCTTATCAAACATCACAAGTGCTTTCCTGATTTCTTCATGACGGTGCTCAAGGAGAGAGAAGGTGTCAGAGCAATCATAGAGCAGAATCAGCTCGCAGCAGTTGTGGCGGTCGCTCAGGCTGCTGTAGGCAGTGTAGATGAACCACGTGAGGGGTGGGGCATGTCCATTTTGACAAGCCTGGTGAGATACTCACATGAAGCTGCTGTGTATCTGGTGAAGCACCACATGCCGCTCATCCAGAACCAGCTGCAGCAGTCACTCAGCCGGGCTGAAAAGGCAACATGCAGCAGCAGCGAGTTCCTGGCCCACTTGTTTGTGCATTCTCAGGCATTTGAAGCAGTACAACAGGAGATCATGTCCTGTGCAGTGCACAGCCTGCATTGAGAGCTGAGGCAGGAGCATGAGCAGCTACGTGAACAACAGCGCCAGCAGCTTGCTGAAGGCATGTCTGGCAGGGCTGCCAAGAGGTCAAAGCAGAATGCCTGAGAGCCACAGGGTACCGGATGTTTACGATACGTGTGACATCATAGTTTGCCAAACTATGTTCAATGGTACTGCCATAGTATGAATTATTGACGCTGACTGCGCAAACAGGCTGCCTGTCAGACATGTGGGATGGTTGTGGAAGCAAATCATATCCTTGAATCACATCTAAGCAGACTCCACATGCTGTATGGCTTTATGATGATGCTCTGTGTATCGCAGGGTGATTGGTGACTGCATTTTAGGTTCCCGCTGGTGTGCAGATGAACTTTGTGCTTACGGCACTGGTCGTGTGTGCCGAATACGGTCGTCAGACACAATCTGATGTTAGATGTGTGTTAGGGGGGTTCATCTGGTGTGGTATGCTTTCATGCATATAGACTACTCATCAGCGGCTGATGATCAGCCATAGCGATACTGCCATCGGTCCGCCCCATGGCCATCTCAAAGGCGGACTAAGCATGCAAAGTGCTTCCAGCATTCTGCTCATTGGTATGCCATGTTGACGGTTTCTGAAGTATGCTACCACTATTTTGAAGTTATCTGGCTGCATTCATTGCCGGAGGCCGTCACTAATATAAAGACTGCTCCAATTTTTTTTATGTAACATATCCAATATGAGTCAGCTCACTGACGAGCCATTGTGTACACCAGCAAGTTGCGGCTGTCTAGTTCGCACAAGGTGAAGTATGTGTGCACAAAGTGCAAGAGTGCCACAGTACATGCAACCAGTGTTTGACTGCACAGATGACTGCTCGCACACGTAATACACGTCAACCACATGTTGGTGATCATGTTGCCGCCTGAAATGTGCCAGAGTCTTCAGCAACAGCCTAGTAGTTGCATACGGGGATATGATATACCGTGTAGGGTACACATTTGTAACTTCTGGCATAGGCCATTCATGTATTCATACATTCATGACTGATACCCCGATGGTTTAGGGTTAAGGGCCTCTGCTTGCGTCAACCCCTTGCTGTCGGACAGCAGCTGCTCAAGGCCATTGGTAGCAGTGGCAGAAGAAGGTTTTGTGAAGAAGAGAGACAGAAGGACAGGCAGCAGCGCCAACAGTTTGCTGAAGACAGGGCTGCCAAGAGAGTCAAGCAGGATGTGCATCCGTTGTACGGTCTTTTGAGGTTGTAGCTGTGCTCCAGCGATACTGTGGGCAATGTGCAATTATTGTCCAGAACCAGGCTCAACCTGGCAGGCAGGAGCATAGGCAGGGCTTTGCTTTGGTGTATGCGAATGATCAGATGATGATGATCTTGATGGTGTCTGACGTTGTTGTCTGCGTGGCCTTATTGCATGAGCGGCCCGGCGGCTGCGGCCCATATCGTGATCTGCTCCTCCTGATAGTGACTATGACAATGATATTACGTCATGAGCGGAGAGTATATGATGCCATCCAAGAGTGTGCTTCTCGCAGAACTCATAGCATGCTGGTAGTGGCATGCACTTAAAATTGTGCGTGACTCTTTCCAATATCGCCCAGTCCGCGCCTGTTGCGCCGCATTGTCGCTCGCGCGCGGAAGTCGGTGCAATGTTGTTGGCTCTTTTCTCATGGCTGGCAAGTATGTCGTGCATCATATAAATCGCACATCATCAGTATGTGTGAGCCGATGTCATGTATAGCTACCACCCCCCATATAGTGGAACGATATTCAAACACCGACATAGGTGAGCCTGATTACCTAGGTTGTGACTGTATGAATGTCTTCAACCACATTATCATTCAGTTACATCATTCAATTTGACACATTAGAATCCACTGTCCCGACCCAGATGTATCTATGGTTAATAGCCGTACATGTCCAGCACATCTGTCAAACGCCCCACGGCAGCAGCAGCAGCAGTCTCTGCTCGTCTATCATCCCACAATGCAACCACCAAAACCTTACCGCTGCCAGCAGCAGCAATCACACCACCTTCTCTACCACCACCCATGCCAAACAACCCTGAACCCTTAGATCGACACATCAGCAAAACCCTGGAAGACGTAAGGTTGTTACTTTTTGTAACAATGTTATCTTCTGACTGCTGAGATTCTATTTCAGTCGCTCCTGCAGCTGCGGATGTCACAGTTGCTTCGTAGGGCTTACCGCCTATGCTGATGTTATAAATCAGCGTCTTCTTTGCTGACTTGGCAGCAGCAGAGGTGGGGAGAGTTGCATTGTCTTTGTGCTGCTGCAGCAGGGCGACAATGCTTGCTGCTTCTGACTGTGACAAGTTGGGAAATGCAGCATCTGCTGCCCAAACCCCTGAATCAGTGCCAACTACTGCTCCATGACTCAGTTTGAGACCACCTGGAAGCTCAGATAACAAGTATCTGTCAACATACA
The DNA here is from genome assembly GCA_029853055.1 of Scenedesmus sp. KT-U. Classification (NCBI taxonomy): domain Eukaryota; kingdom Viridiplantae; phylum Chlorophyta; class Chlorophyceae; order Sphaeropleales; family Scenedesmaceae; genus Scenedesmus; species Scenedesmus sp. KT-U. The sequence continues at coordinate 12,434 of JARWLF010000189.1, read as the reverse complement.
CCTGCCAACTACTGCTGCTGCTGCTGCTGTCAGCATCTGCATTGGCTGCATCAGCATCATCATCAGCAGTAGTAGACCCTGCTGCTGCTGCTGCTGCTGTTGTTTCAGCGACCAGATTTGGCCTTACATAATCAGGTACATCTGGGGTAGGTGGTACATCCGCCATTGCTGCTGCTGCTGCTGCTGGCTGGAGTGCATTTGCATCCTTGCTGTTACCCACCCCCTGCTGCTGCTGTTGCATTTGCAGTTGCTTAACCTGCTGCTGTAGCTGCTTGCTGTTTTGCCTTTCTTTCTGCAGCTGCTGCTGCAGATTGTCCACTATTGACTGCTGCTGCTGGAGCTTCTGCTGCTGTTCCTGCGCTGCTGCTGCTTGCTGCTGCAACTCCTGCTGAGCCTTGTCAGCAGCAACAAGCAGCTGTTTTGCTTCAGACAGCTGCAATGTCAGATTATTGATAGTTTGCTCCTGCTGCTGCTGCTGTTTCTGATTTAGCTCAGTCTGCTGCTGCAGTGACTGGTGCAACTGCTGCTGCTGTGCTGCTGCTGCCGACTTGGCATTTTCCAGCTGCTGCTGTAACTGCTTCACTGCTGCATTGCTGTCTTGCAGCTGCATTTGTACTGCTTGAGCTTCCTTCTGCTGCTGCTGCAGCTGCTCTTGTACTGCTTGCATTGCTGCTGTAGTATTGCCATTGGCAGCAGCGGCAGCAACAACCTGCTGCTGCAGCTTAGTTCTCTCGTCCAATGCATTCTGCAGCTCTTGCTGTAGCTGCTTGACTTGATCTGCTGCTGCTGCCGCCGCCTCTTGTGCTGCTGCCACAGCCTGCTCACGATCTGTGGCACTGGCAGCAGCAGCAGCGCGCATGTTTGCAAGCTCTGCATTGATCTCAGATAGCTGATCGCGCAAGGATACTACCTCCTGTTCTGTAGCTGGCAGCTGCTGCTCCAACGTGCATTTGATCTGGATCTCTTTGTCCAAGGTTTGCTGTAGATCACGTGCATTTGCCTCGGACTGCTGCAGCTGCTGCTGAAGCGAACTGATCTGCTCCTCAGCTTGCTGCTGCTGCTGCTTGTTAGCCTCTGAGGTTTGTAACTCCTGCTGCTGCTGGCGCTGCTGCTGCTGCTGCGCACTTGCCAATGCAGACTGTAGATCGCTGATCTGCTGCTGCAGCAGTTGCATTTGCTCATCACCTTGCTGTTGCTGCTGCTGTTTAGCCTTATCCAGCTGCTGCTGCAGCCGCAATACTCCTGCAGACAGATCCTGTTCCTTATCCTTTGCTGCTGCTGCTGCCGCTGCCGCTGCTGCCAGCTTACTAGACATCTCCTTAACTTCTGCCATCGCTGCTGCTGCTGCCTGCTGCTGCTGCTCAAGATCTGCTTGCACTGCTGCCAATGCAGCTTGCCTATCACTTGCTTTGGACTTATACTTTGCAACCTGCTGCTGCAGCTCCTCTGCTACTGCTACTGCTGCTGCCACTTCTGCTTGTTTATCCTGCAACTGCCTGTACGTCTCTTCCATCTGCTGCTGCTGCCGCTGCTCAGTGGTGCTGCTCTCAGAGAGCAACTGGGCCTTGAGTTCTGCTGCTTGCTGCTGCTGCTGTTCCAGCTGCTGCTGAAGTGCTACTGTTTGGTTGACAGCAGCTTCCTTGGCCTGCTGCAATGCAGCTAACTGCAGCACAGGAAAAAGCCACAAATCTCATCGCCAGCATAAGCAGAGTGTTTCGCACTATCTTGCTATGTTGCTTCTGTGATTCATCTTTGCCAAGATGTCGGCAAAGTTCAACTGCCATTATCAGAATATATTTTAGATATCAGATACAACAAAACAAAGCAACAATAACAAATGTTTGCCTTGTAACATTGGTTGTTATATGACGCAGATTATACCTGTTCAGTAACATCTGTTATTTGTTTCTCCTTTAACGTTAGTTGCTGACTAACGCTCGCCAGCTTCCCCTGTGCTACACCCAGCTGAGATCTCTGATCTTGCAGCTGCTGATCTTGATCCGAGATCAATGCACGACCAACATCAACCTGCTGCTGCAGGGACTCAATGCACGCTGCTGCAGCCCCCGCTGCTTGATCTTGGTCTGTGATCTGAGATCGCAGCTGATCTAGCTGCTCCATTGCCAGATCGAGCTCAGATCGCAGCTGCTGCTTTGCATCTTCTGCTGCTGCCAGGGCTGCTGCTGCTGCTTGCAGTTGGTGGGTAACCACTGTAGACTGCTGCTGCTGCTGATCAGTGGCAGCAGCGGCAGCAGCACTGGCAGCTGCCTGTAGATCTTCCACCTGAGTCATCAGATCAGAAATCTGAGCAGCTTGATCTGAAACCTTGGACTCCAGATCTGTGATCTGCAGCTGCTTCTTACGTAATACTGTCTGAGAGTCATCTGTTTCAGTTTGCTGCTCAGACAGCTGCTGCTGAAGCTGTAGTACTGCTGCCTGCTGCTGCTCCAGCTGCTGCTGGACTTCTGCTGCTTGTTTAGTGGCTGCATCTTTGGCTTCACTTGCAGCATTCAACTGCAAGAAGTCCAATATACATGACAAAAACACGTCAAAAAATAGTCAGCACAGAGTCACTGACATTTTGTAAAATATATCTACACAATTGTCCCGTGCATTGTGCCCTGATTACCAATCTCTCTGCAATCTGAAGCAGAAAGAATGATGATCAGGGCACAATGCACGGCAATATGATCGTCCATGCCTTTGCATTTGCAGTTAGTTGGTGGCAGCAGAAGCAGATGCATTGCATCCCATATCCAACGGCACCAATAACATGCAAGTCAGCAGCAGCAATGCAATCTGAAGCTAATAGAAAAATGATGATCAGGGCACAATGCACGGCAGTATGATCGTCCATTTTGCACTTGGTTGGTGGCAGCAGAAGCAGCTGCATTGCATCCCATATCCAACGGCACCAACCGGATGCAAGTCAGCAGCAGCAATGCAGACCGTGTTTTACTGTGTGTCTCAATGCAAGCAGATACCTGTGCATTCATCTGTTGCAATTGCTGCTGCTGCTGCTGAAGTTCCTGCTGCACTGCTGCCAGTTGACCCTCAACCTCTGCTGCTGCCGCTGCCGCCGCTGCCAGCTGTGCTGCTGCTGCTGCCTTGTCCTGGATGGCTTGCTCCAGTTGATCACTCACAGTTGACAACTGCTGACTGTTGAATGCCGCCTGTTACATAACATGTCATAACAACAACAGCAGCAGCAGCAGCAGCAGCAGCAGTCTGAGATATGACCACTGTAAGACAGCGAATCGCAATGCACGCTGCGCATTTAACAAAGACATTACATGCAATCAAAGAAAACAGCCAAGTTGTGGCTGGAGTGAGAGAGTTCATGCCAATGCATCATACCTCGTTGGCTGCTGCTTCCTTTGCTGCTGCTGCTGCTGCCACTTGATCCAGCAGCAGCTGCTGCTCCCTCTCAAATGCAACAACCTTGGACTTCATGCTTTCAGCATCCTTTTGTACTGCTGCCAGCTGCTGCTGTGCGATCTCATACTGCTGCTGTAATGCCTCAAGCTGCTCTGCTGCTGCTGCTGCCGCCGCTGCTGCTGCTGCCAGCTGGTCGCGCATTGCTGCTGACTCAGCAGTGAGTGATGCATTGGCGCCTGTTAGGGCTGCCAGCTCAGCATGGACCTGCAAAAATGCAAAAAATAACATATAGTAATGCGATGGGACGATAAGTCCAACTCTAGAAGATACAGCCACTTTATAATGAAGATTATGAAATTATTTGTGGTACAGCGCAGCAGATTCCCCAAACAAATTGTAATCTGCATGGCAAATGCATGCCTATACCTGTTCAAGCTGCTGGTTACTTGCTTCCTGTGTTGCATTGGCTTCATCACTCATTTGCTGAATCTGTTCTGCTGCTGCTGCCAGCTGCTGCCGCAATATATTGCATTCCACATCCCGAGCCAGCAGCGTCTGTTGGAGCTGCTGGGCAGTAGCAGCACTGGAAGCCAGCTGAGACTCATAACGCTGTTATAACACAAAAGTAACATATACAAAAATAACATCTTATAACGAGCAGTTTGCAATTGCAATACCATGCATATCAACAATACGATCAAATGCACCCTTAAGTTTCAATGGAATATCATATGATAAATATGATTATGCAAACGAATATATTTGTGTGTTGTTGCTTACTGTGTCACTTTGTTCCAGTTTAACAGTTATATCTATGAGCTGTGTCTGTGTGTCTTCCAGTTCTGCTGCCAGCTCTGCCCTCAGTGACTCAGCAGCAGCACACAGATCTGACAGCTGGCCAACTTCAACACGAGACAATGATAGAGTGTCTGTAGATCAAATACATATCAGCAAAATGCAGAACAAACAGCAAATGCAGCAGATGGAAAGATAGTTGTATGAACAGATTCATAGGTTTAGGACGAAGTCCGTTACATTACAGTATAATGCTTTTGTGACACGGTGCATGTTATTTATTTGATATAACAACCTTTGTACCTGTTAGTAGTCTGACTTCCTGCTCTGTCTGCTGTATAAGATCCTCCAGCTGCTGGATCCTGAATGCGCCTGTTCTGGCTGACTCAGCAGCAGCAGCCAACTGCTGTTGGAGCTCCATAATGCGCGCATTGTCGACCAGCAACTGCTGCTGCTGCTGATCTAACCAACCTGGCTGCTGCTGCTGCTGCTGCCAAGCTTGCTGTAGCTGCTGGCGCAAGGAGTCTGCTTCTGCTGTAGCAGCAGCCGCTGCTTCCTTTGCTGCTGTTACTTCTCGTTGTGACAATTCGCTGTTGAAGTTGCTGGATCTTATCTCAGATCTCAGATCTTGTAGCCTGCTTCTCAGGTCCAAGGTTTCAGACTCAGATCTGGCCAGATCAAGCTTCAGCTGCTGTACCTGATCTGGATTGGAGTCTGCATTGCCTGAAGTTGCATATTCCTGCTGCTGCTGTGACTGCGCTGCTGCTGCTGCCAGCTGCTGCTGCAATGAAGCTACCTCCTGCTTGAGTACCTGCACATGTGCCTGTAATGCACGTACTGCTACATCTTGCTCCTCCTGCATTGCTGCTGCTGCTGCCGCCGCTGCTGCTGCATTGTCTCCCATCTGCTGCTGCCGCTGCTGCAGATCGTGCATTACTGCTTGCATTTGCTGCTCCTTGTCAAGCAGTTGCTGTCTGGCTTCTTGGTACTGCATTGCCTCAGATTGCCCAGCAGCAAGCAATGCATCTCGCTCTCTTAGCAACCGCTGCAGTTGCTGCTGCTGACTCATCAATGCATTGACCTGGCCTTGCATTTCATCAAGCTGCTGTTCCCGCTGCGCCAGCTGACCAGCCAGCATTGTCCGCTCAGCTGCCAACTGAGCAACTGCTGCTGCTGCTGCACCCTGGCCGTCACTGCTGCTGCTGCCGACGTAGCCAGCGGCAGCAGCAGCATCCAATGCATTGTATGCTTGTGCTAGCTGCTGCTGCAGGGTGTTGTTGGCTGCTGCCAGCTGAGCGAGTTGCTGCTGCTGCTGGTTGCATTGTGCAGTAAGGCGGCCAGTCATCTGAACCAACTCCTGTAACAAAGAGTAATACATGCACAATGTTTCAAATTCTTGATGATTCAAATGCTGCCTGGTCAAGCCTGGAATCGCTCCTGTTCGCTTCCACACAGACACACATATAGCAGTATTTATCCATATGCGCATTGGCTGTTGCTTGCTCCTTGACAGCAGAACCCCACCTGTAATCTCTGCATATCTACTGCTGCTGCTGCTGGTCCTGGGGGCGATCCAGGTCTAGATGCTCCTCCTGCTGCTGCTGCTGCCAGCTGCTGCTGTGCTGCTGCCAGGCGGTTACGTAACTCCTGCACCTCCTTGAACTACAATGCATTCACACCACAGCAGCAATGCATTGGAAAGTGCATTCAGGATCAGCAGCAAGACACCTCTGCAGTTGCATTGTAAGCAATGCAGACCCTCTCAAATGCACACACGACTGCCAAGCTCAGCAGCAACAGACAAAGCAGCACTGTCAAGACAGCTACCTGAGCTTGCATCTGCTGCTGCTGTGTCTTGTTTCTTGACTCCAATGAAACCCTCAAGCCCTGAAGCCGGGATTTTAGCTCAGGTACAGGACCAGCAGAAACACGCGCCCGCTGCTGCTGCTGCTGGGGAGTGCTGCTGCCATTGCTGCTGCTGGTGGGTTGTATGCCCATGTCTTGCAGGATGCGGTTCATTTGAGCGACATCTGCAAGCTCTGTTTGTTGCTGGCTGCGGAGGCCATCTACTGCTGCTGATAGCTGCTGCTGATATGACAACCTGGAGTTGGGCAGCAAGTTGGGGGGGTTTGGTCAGAATGCATAATCTGCAGACATGCATACTTGCACCACACAATGCCCACAACATCTATGCAGTAATAGCCCCTCATGCAAGGACCTGTACGTTGTTACCTCATAGATGCTTTCTCCTTTTCCAGGATTCTTTGGGCGCCATACATAGCAGCTGCTGTTGCCGCCACTACTGCTGCAACAACCTTGACTGGTACCACACTGCTGATCTTGACCATCCACGGTGGCCAGCTGACGTGGAATGACGACAGACTCGGGTGTGATGTTATAACAATCCATATGTGCTGCCAGCTCAGCAACATGGAACGTGGGATATCGCCCAAGGGGTGTATGACATGTGTCCATATGCTGTTGAGGATTGCCAAGAAAGCAGGTGCTGCAGCTGACGTGGCGGCTGATACCGAGCGCGATGTTGCTGCTGCGTAGCTGGAAGCTGCGTTTGCGATGCCGCTGCATGCTGCGGGCACGGAAGTGCTAGCTGCTATGGCAGTTGCAGTTAGGTCAGTACTTGACAGCCAGATGATGGCTGCTGCAGCTGTGATAGCTGCTACGGCTCCCACTACTACGTAGACAGGATTTAGCTGAAATGATGTAGTCTGTTCTAGAGGCTTCTGTGTTTCTGGCACTGCCTGTGCATCCCTAGGGCTTTCACTGCTCCATCCATTGTTGTTCTGGCTGGGGTTAGCAGGAGTCTGCTGCACGTCAACCAAGTCGGGCGTGCCAAACGGCTGTTGATAAGGTCCAACAGCACGTAATCGCCTGTGAGTAGCACGAGGACTTCCTAACGCTCTCACATGCACGAGACGCAGCCAGCGTTGCTGGAACCCCCGTGCAGGGAGGGCGCGCTGCCTGTTCAGCACTGATGGTTGCATTATATAACACTGCTGGTGCTGTTTGCGCACTTGCACATGCTCGTCGCCATGTCCTAGAGCACTGCCACACAGACAAGGAACGCTCTCCGAGTCAGAGTCCGCTGCGAAACACAGTTGCTGACTTCTTCCACTGTGGAGCTGACACGTACAAGGAGTACCATGATACTAGAAGCAGCACTTGTCAGCTGCTCGCTGGTGTGAAGTTTGACCAGGTGCCAAGGTTTTTGTGACCAGTCTCTGTACGCGGCACTTCAATGCCCCTGGTGATGCAAACCATTTCAGCTTTTGTATCGTCATCCCTGTCGCTATGCTATGCCGTCGTTGTGTGCATGGTGCTCACAAGCATCCAGGGAAAGGGCTCCAGCTGCTACTCGAGTGGGTAACCCGAGAACTGCCGCGGAACTCTCTTCAACTGCAGCAGCCGCTTGCTATAACCATCCCATAATACCTTTCAGCGTGATCGCAACCAGGGATACATACAGGGAGGCGTTACCACATGACTCCTATTGCTTGCAATCCACGAATGATGCTACTGCACCCCCGGGCCCATCAACAGGTACCTACTCAGGCTGGTTTGTCGCATCCGCAACTGACCTTGTACGCCTAGTGGCGCAAGTATTACTACCTCCGGTTCTTCAAAAGAGACACCTTCACAGAGCTTAACGATCACTGCAGACCTATCCACCCTCCTCGTCTGATGAGTCCCCAAAGGCTGCACTCACAGGCCGAGCTGGCTTAGACCCCAATCCCGCCACCTTGAACCCTGGACCTCCGCCTCTGCTAAAACCTCCTGCAGGCTTGAAACCGCTGCTGCTACCACCAGCAGGCTGGAAACCCAAACCACCTCTAGAAGCCCGTATGTCAGACTCCTTGTTATAACCCAAACCACCAGTGACAACAGCAGCAGCAGCAGCAGCTGCTGCGTCACTGCTAGCAGCAGTTGAGTATCCCGCTGATTTGAAGCCCAAACCAGATACCCCTGTATTGCTAGCAGCTGGTGGTGGGGCCGGTTTTTGTGCTGCTGCAGGCTGCATTGCTGCTGCTGGTCTCTTCATCCCTGCAAGACCACGGCCTCCAGCAGCAGCAGCAGTCCTACCAAGGCCCCTACCAGCACTAGCAGATGCGACTTTAATGCCAAAGCTCATACCACTGCTGACTGCAGCAGCTGAAGTAGACTCATCAGCTGCTGCTGGCGGTGGCGGCGGCGGTGGTGGTGCTGCTGCTGAATGACTATCGTTCCAGCCGCCTGTGCTGTGTAGAACAGAACTAATGCCAGTTGCTTCTGCCGCTTGTGTATGCTGCACAGGAGGTGGTGGCGGCGGTGGTGGTGCCTGTTGCTGCTGCTGTCCACATTGTTTTGCTGCTGCTGCTGCATGCGCCTTGCGTATCCTGCATGCAGTCAGCAACAAACAACACTGTGCTCACTTCCTGTACTGCATCTCAGGCGGCATCACAGCTGCGTACTGCGAGTCAACAGATCCATCACCAGTGGCTTGGAAGAGCCATGTGCTGCCGGTCAGCCCAGCCAAATAGAAGCATAGATATGCAACAAACAATCTGTTTGCATCAAGATGACTGTTGCACTCACTGCTCTTCCATTCTCTGCTGCTCCTTCTGCTGTCTGCGCTGCTCTCTGCGCTGTCTTTCATCTCTAGTGCGTTCCAGCTCAGCAGCACGAGCCTCAGCAAGACGCTGCAAGAGACACATAACAGCAGCAATCGTTGGTCCAAGAACCACACGAGATACTGATGGATGCTACATGAAACAGAGATCGAATTATGCTCTCTGAGCAAAGACTTATACCAAAGTCATATCCTCAAACCCACCTTTTTGTGATGATGGTCATATGAGCTGAGGTGCTCCTCAAGTTCCATAGCTGTGGTGTACTGCTTATTGCACACCTGATATCACATGGAGTAGCAAGGCAGCAACAACAGTAACAGCAGATGTTGGTCAGAGACAGCAGCATTCATGCTGACATCTCCCAACAGGACAGGATGCCACCACTGTTTGGATCAAATGCAACTGGAACACCACCAGTATGTTGCTGCCAGCATGCAGCCAAACCCCTTAAGGTTCTCACCTGACAATAGAAGGTTTTCAGGATTTGTGTAACATCCTGCTTGATTGCTTCCTCTCTTTGTGCAAGAGCCTTGTGTCCAGAGATAGCGGTAGGGGCCCGAGGCACAGCAGCAGTAGTAGGGCAGGCAGACAGCAACACGGCGTAACAACAGCCCAAAGCGAGGAATACAGCATGATGCCTGTAGCGTCACGTGGGAGAGGTGCTGCGAGCTGAATGGGCTTGGCTGCTGATGGTTGTTGAGGACTGGCCCTTGAGCAGAAACCTAGCTATGCTGCTGTGCCGACATCACTGTCATGTGCTGCTATCCTCCATTTCATGTTCTGTACCTCTCTCTTCTTCATTCGTTCAGGGTCTTCGTCTGCCTGTATCTCGACTTCGAGCTTTCTGCGAGTGATGCCATCTGCATCTGTGTACTTGTCGTCCTCTTGCTGCTTGCCAAGGCCCAGGCGGACCCCAGCATCAACACCAGCTTTCACCGGCTCGGCGATACCTGCATGTAGTGACTCATGGATTATTACGAATGCGAAAGACATATAACGAAACAAATTTTCGTTGTGAAAACACGTCTTCAAGTGAGTTGCTACCAAACTCAGTGCTTGCAGCAGCTGTAAAGGCACAGGCAGACAGGAGATGCAATTGATCTGCTCAATGCCTACCATCTTCGTTCCTTCCCAGTCCTTTCCCTTTCCATCCCATCTTCTGTAGCAGCTGGAAGCCTTTGTTTGAGGCATCGATTGCTGATGTGGTGCTTGCTGCCTCAATCTGCTGCCCTTCTGGGTAGTAGTGTACAGGTACCGCATCATCAAGAGGCTCCTCGTCAACCTGCTGCAACGAGAGAGATGTTACCAGAGTCTTTGCTTGCCGAAGACTGATGATGCTATGTTGGCCAGCACATGCTGCATACCAGTGCACCAGCAGAGTACGCTGCACCTCTCGGGGCTGCTAAGCGTGGGTCGACAACCACAGGCACAGTTGGAGGTCTCTCTTGGTTCATGTTTGTCAGCGCGCAACGTCAATCAGCAGAAAACAAGTGCGATATCTTGGGGATGGCTCCGTCCTGCTTGCATCGCCCCGGCGTGAGTGCTGTCAAGTGAAGGCTGATTGATCTTACGTCAAGCAACTGACTGCCCTGGACTTCGAGGGCCGAAGCTGACTTGGCTCCCAGCTCTATCAGGGCTCAGCCTTGGCTGCATAGCTGACTGTCTGACAGCTGTCAGTTGAACTGGCTTGAACTCAGCAGTTGACACGTTCTGGAACACGACACATCAATAGGTTCGCAGTGAAAAGCGGTAACCAACCTAAAGCTAGCCTCTTTACAGGGCAGGAAGATGACTGATCACACAGCCATCGCTGATCACTGCAGGCTGCAGACTCCACCATGCTTGCAAGACAGCTCACATACAGCAACCCATATGCGGCTGACGTCGAACATACTGCACTTTGCACAGATTACCAAGGTGTGATATGACGCATAGAGGAGCTACTAACGGCACTCCTAGGCATCTTGCAGGGCTCTGCTTTTTAACTGTCATCATCTGCACTTCCATCACCCTCCGCATCCGGTTGCTGCTCTTCTGGCATGGCAGGCAATAGTCCGCAGTCTTGAGCCAGTGACTCCACGAGCTTGTAAGCAGCGTATCGGAAGTCAAACTTCATGTCATACCTGTCAGGCAAAGAAATTACACACAGACAAGCCGTAACATACTCTAGCGTCCCAGGGTCACACTGAGCGCATGCAGGTAGACCATGAGGATCCTCTCCGGAGACATGCACATTTGCTGTCAGCCAACAAGCTTCCTGCAGGGTGTCTTTCATTGGACAACTGCGAAAGCTCAGGTCAACTCACCAGTAGTTGACTGCCACACACCAGCCATCCCTTTCGTCACCTTCCTGCTGCACATAGTGCCACCATATGGCTGGCAGGTACAACACATCACCCTCACAAACCTCAATCCTCAGGGGCCGTGGCAGACTGTCATCGAAGTACAGAGGGTACTGATGTCTTGCTGCTTCGAGGTCTGGTGGTTCAGGATGTATTGGACACCAGAGGACTTGCTGCTGGGGCTCCTGCAGGACAGGTTGCAGCTGGCCATCTACCTGCAAGACAGCAATAGCAGGTGCAGGATAGTGTACAATCGTGCATCGGATGGTGAAAAGATTGCCAGATACTGCAGCCCAAACTGCTCATGATACACATGATGCTTAGATGACAGAAGTCAAGTTTCCTGCAGCATGTTGCACAGAAGAAAAGAGGTGATGAACTGTCGCGTGGCTGAATCTCTTGCTTGCTGTTCTTGCTACTAGCAATGCAAGACACTACAGCGGCCTTCAGCAGCAGCATCTTACATTTGTTGCGCTAAGCTGGCAGGTGAAAGTTGTAATGCTGGAGAAGTGCACTTACTGGTGTGTACTGTGCTGCAGGATACAGCTGCAACCCCATCCTGTAGACTTCTGTAGGCGGCAGCAAATGAAAGATTTTCTTGCCGCGCACAACAGCATACAGGTTCTCGTAATGGTCTTTGTGGAAGGTGGTTGTGCTGCGCTCATCGCCAATCCACAGGTTTACTGCTTCTGGGGGCGCCTGGAAGGCGGCTGCTGCAAAAGCAAGCTGTTGGTCCACATCTGGGAGCAGGACAGCAAACTCTTCGGTGAGATTGCTGTTTTGTTGCTGCAGGATTGACAGGCAAGGTTGCAAGTGCTGATTAGGGTACTGATGGGAGTATGTCAGCTTCGTGCCTCTAAGCTGTCATCTTTGACGCAAAGGGCACCCATGGTGTAACACATATGTCAGCCACCTCTGCAATACTTTCAGAGGACATAGTTCTGTTCTGGTTTTAGTCCAAAGCACTACAGCGCCATGGCTCCGAGAATGTCATAGAGGGGTCTCTGGGTGTGGCGTTACATTTGTTTTGGCATATGATGATAGTTGCGCACTTGGCAGTTAGCTGCTTTGGAATTCTGTCTTGCAAACGCCCGTGATGATGCCGAGACGGTTTATGCTGATCAGGTTTGACTGAAAGATACTCCAGGTGGTGACTGCTGCATGCCTACCTGCAGGTATGGCACCTCCGCCTTCTGCTTGTCGAAGAACAACTCCAGGAAGTTACGAAAAGCCATATGCCTCTTCTGTGGGATGCAGAAGCACGAGCTTTGTTGCCCATCTGCTGTGGTGTATG
>JARWLF010000188.1:0-25093 GCA_029853055.1 Scenedesmus sp. KT-U | reverse complement strand
CTGCAGGCGCATGCGATGTGGAAGGACGGACGGCTAAAATCGCGCCCCTATGTGCAATTCGTGATGGGGGTGAAGAACGCGATGCCGGTGGACCGCGACGTCTTCGACTACTACATCCGCACGGTGAAGCGGCTCTTCGGCGAGGACGCGCCCTGGTGCGCCGCCGGGATCGGCGCGCATCAGCTCACGCTGAACGAATGGGCCATCGGCGCGGGCGGGCATGCGCGGACGGGACTGGAGGACAACGTGCGGCTCGACCGTGACACGCTGGCGCCCTCGAACGCGGCGCTGGTCAAGCGCGCGGCCGAGATCTGCGCGCGGAACGGCCGGCCCGTCGCCACATGGCAGCAGGCGCGCGCGATCCTGGGGCTGAAGCAGCCGGTCGCCGCATGAACCCGCTGCATGCGGGCCTCTTCGGCGATCCCGAGACCGGGGCGCTGCTGGCCCCCGAGGCCGAGATCGCCGCGATGATCCGCGTCGAGGCCGCGCTGTCCGAGGTGCAGGGGCGGCTTGGCCTGATCCCAACTGCCGCGGCGCGCGAGATCGCCGCCGCCTGCGCCGAGCTGACCATCGCGCCCGACATCCTGTCCAAGGCGGCGGCGAAGGACGGCGTGCCTGTGCCGGGCCTGGTCAAGGCGATGCGCGAGGCCGTCAGCGGTGACGCGGCGCAGTATCTCCATTGGGGCGCGACCAGCCAGGACATCGTCGACACCGCGCTGGCCCTGCGGCTGCGCGACGTTCTGACCCTGTGGGAGGGGCGGCTGGCGGCCCTCACGGCGGCGCTGGCCCGGCTGGCGGGCGATCACGCCGATCTGCCGATGGCCGCGCGGACCTATGGGCAGGTCGCGGTGCCGACCAGCTTCGGCGCGGTGGCGGCGGGCTGGGGCTGGCCGCTGCTGGACCACGCACAGGCGCTGGAGGCGCTGCGGCCCCGGCTGATGCGCGTCTCGCTGTCCGGGGCGGCGGGCACGCTGTCGGCGATGGGGCCGGGGGGGCCGGAGGTTCGCGCGGCCCTGGCCGAGGCGCTGGACCTCGCCGATCCCGGCCGCAGCTGGCACAGCGACCGCGCGGGCGCGGTGGCGCTGGCGGGCTGGGCGGCGGGGCTGGCCGCCTCCTTGGGCAAGCTGGCCGAGGACCTGCTGCTGATGACGCAGTCGGGCCTCGCCCTCGTCCGGATCGAGGGCGCGGGCGGCTCCTCGACCATGCCGCAGAAGCAGAACCCGGTCGGCCCCTCTGCGCTGGCGGCGCTGTCGCGGGCGACGCTTGGCGCGGCCGCCGTGCTGCAGGGGACCGGCGCGCATCGCCAGCAGCGGGACGGGGCGGCCTGGTTCACCGAATGGCTGGTCCTGCCGCAGCTGGCCCTCGGCATCGGGGCGATGCTGCTGCGCGCGTCCGAGGTGTTGGCCCGGCTGTCGCCCGATCCTCTGGCCATGGCCGCCGATCTCGAGGCTGGTCACGGCACGATCCATGCCGAGGCGCTGACCTTCGCCGTGACCGAGGCCGGTCTGCTGCCGCGCGACCGCGCCGCGTCGCGCATCGGCGCGCTGAGCCGCCTCGCCCTGGCCGAGGGGCGCGAGCTTCTGACCCTGGCCGAGGCCGAATGGCCCGGCATCGACTGGCGCAGGGCCTTGCACCGGCGCATGCTGGGCACCGCGCCCGATGAGGCCCGCGCCTTCCGGCAGGCCGCCGGCACCGGCCAGTGCGACCGCCCGCGATCGGCCTGAGGCCACTGGCAACACGTCGCGCGGCTTTCTAGACTGTCGGAATGAAGGAACTGACGCTCCGCCAGGTCGAGGTCATCCGCGCCGTCATGATCGCCGGGACGATCCAGGGCGCGGCGGCCCTGCTGCATGTCTCGGCGCCGGGTGTCAGCCGGCTGATCAAGCATACCGAACAGGGCCTTGGCGTGCGCCTGTTCGAACGGCGCGCGGGCGTCTTCGTGCCCGCCGCCGAGGCCCATGCGATCTTTGCGATGATCCAGCAGGTCCACAAGCAGATCGACAATCTGAACGCCGCCGTCGAGGCGCTGCGCAAGGGGCAGGAATTCACGCTGTCCTTCGCCTCGGCCCCCTCGATCGCGCAGTTCATCACCGCCCGCGTGATCCGCGGCCTGCGCCAGCGCCTGCCGGATCTGGGGATCGAGCTGGACATCCTGAAGATCGAGGAGACGCTGGACTATCTGCTGCTGGAGCGCGGCGAGATGGTCATCATGTCCTCGGCCCTCGACAATCCGGCGGTCGAGAACACGCCGCTCGGTGAGGGGCGGATCATGGCGATCATGCCCGAGGGCCACGCGCTGGCCGCCGGCAGCGTCGTGTCGATCCATGATCTTGTCCGCTATCCCTTCGTCGGCGTGGACCGCGCCGATCCCTACGGCCGCATCCTGGCCCGTCCGCTGGACGAGGCGGGGCTGAACCCGCGTTACGCCATGCAGGGGCGTTTCGCGCAGACCATCGTCAGCCTGGTGCGCCACGGCCTCGGCGTCGCGGTTATCGACGAATTCTCGGTGGCCGAGGTCTACATGCCCGGCCTCGTCCGCCGCCCGCTGAAGGAGCCGGCGGCGATCACCGCCTGGTCCGTCACCAAGCGCGGCCGCCAGCTGTCGTCCTTTGCCGAGACGACCATCGGCCTCTTCCGGCGCGAGTTGGCCAAGGCGCGGGCGCGCGAGCGGTGGGACGACGGATGATTAACCTGATGTTACGGAGCTGTTAAAGACGGTATTTGCTGTTACAGCCCGTCTTGGGCAGATTGGTCCCGCACCCTGAGAGGACAGGGACCGTATCCAGCGAGGATGTCATGAAGGCTTTTCCCGGGCGGCGTTACGGCCGCGCTGGCAATCGCGCCCATGCCGGTTCCGGCCAAAAGCCCCGAGAGCGCGCTTCAGGCGTTCATTCGGCGGGGTGCGGGCGGTCCGGCCCGTCAGACATGGCGCGTGGCGGCACATGCCTGCGCCCTGCCCGGTCGAGACCGTGCGCCGCATCTCTGCGCGACCATCTGGCGGCGGGGCGGGACGCATGAAGACCTCGATTGCGACCGTCACCGTCTCGGGCACGCTGCCCACCAAGCTGGCGGCCATCGCCGCCGCCGGCTTCGACGGGATCGAGATCTTCGAGCAGGATTTCCTCGCCTCGGACTTCACCCCCGCCGAGGTCGGGCGCATGGTGCGCGATCACGGGCTTCAGATCACGCTCTTCCAGCCCTTCCGCGACTTCGAATCCCTGCCCGAGCCGCACCGCGCCCGCGCCTTCGCCCGGGCCGCGCGCAAGTTCGAGCTGATGAACCAGCTCGGCACCGACCTGATGCTGGTCTGCTCGAGTGTCCATCCCGCCGCGATGGGCGGCATCGACCGCATGGCGCAGGATTTCCGCGACCTCGGCGATCTGGCCGCCAAGCACGGCGTCCGCGTGGGCTTCGAGGCGCTCTGCTGGGGCCGGCACGTCTTCGATCACCGCGATGCGTGGGAGGTGGTGCGCCGCGCGGATCACCCGCAGGTGGGCCTGATCCTCGACAGCTTCCACACGCTGGCGCGCAAGATCGACCCGGACACGATCCGCGCCATCCCGGGCGATCGGATCTTCTTCGTCCAGCTGGCCGACGCGCCGGCGATCGAGATGGACCTCCTCTACTGGTCGCGCCATTTCCGGAACATGCCGGGCGAGGGTGATCTGGACGTCACCGGCTTCATGCGCGCGGTCGCGGCGACGGGCTATGAGGGCCCGCTCAGCCTCGAGATCTTCAACGACCAGTTCCGCGCCGGCCTGCCGCGCATGGTCGCGCAGGACGGGCACCGCAGCCTGATCGCGCTGATGGACGCGGTGCAGCGGGCCGAGCCCGCGTTGTGCACCGGCCCGGTGCTGCCGCCGCCGCAACCCGTCCAGCGGGTCGAGTTCATCGAATTCGCCACCACCCCGCAAGAGGCCCTGCTGCTGGGTGCGCTGCTGGCCAGTGCAGGCTTTGCCGAGGCCGGACGCCATGTCAGCAAGCCAGTGGCGCTGTGGCGGCAGGGGGGCGCGAACGTGCTGGTCAATACGGGCGATGCAGGTTTCACCCACAGCACCTATGTTGCCCATGGCACGACCGTGTCCGAGATCGCCCTGATGATGCCCGATGCCGAGGCTGCCCATCGCCGCGCCGTGGCGCTGCTGGCGCAGCCGCATCAGCACGAACCGGCCTCGGGCGAGCTGCGCATCCCCGCGATCCGCGGCGTGGGCGGCAGCGTGCTGCGCCTTCTGGACCAAGGCTCGGACCTGGCGCGCATCTGGGAGGTGGATTTCGCCGCCGGATCGGCCGGGCCGACGGACGATCCCGGCACCGGCATCACCGGGATCGACCATATCGGCCAGACCATGGCCTATGACGAGATGCTCAGCTGGTCGCTCTTCTACACCTCGATCTTCGAGGCGCAAAAGGCGCCGATGGTGGACGTGGCCGATCCCGACGGGCTGGTGCGCAGCCAGGCGATCCGCTCGGGCGGGCTGCGCGTCACGCTGAACGGCGCCGAGGCGCGCCACACGTTGGCCGGCCGCTTCATCGAGGACAGCTTCGGCGCCTCGGTCCAGCATGTCGCCTTTGCCACGGACGACATCTTCGCCACCGCCGGGGCACTGGCGGCGCGGGGGTTCGCCGCGCTGCGGATCGGGGCGAATTACTACGACGACGTTCAGGCGCGGTTCGGCCTGCCGGGCGGCTTTGTCGAACGAATGCAGGCGGCCAACATCATGTATGACGAGGATGCCGAGGGACGCTTTTTCCAGCTCTACAGCCAACCGCGAGAGGACGGATTCTTCTTCGAGATCGTGCAGCGTTCCGGGAACTACCAGGGCTACGGCGCACCGAACGCGCCCTTCCGCATCGCCGCCCAGAAGCGCGCCGCGCGGCCGCCGGGAATGCCGCGACGCTAGGCTATCCGGCCCGGCCGACGGTCAGAAGGCAAGGCCGGTGTAATTCTCGGCAAAGGCCTGCCGGGCTGCGGCCGAACCGGCCAGGAGGTCCAGCTCGGCCTGCTGCATGCGCTGCTCGTAGGGGCCGTGATCGGGAAAGCGGTGCATCATCGTGGTGACCGACCAGGAAAAGCGCATCGCCTTCCAGACCCGGCGCAGCGCGCGGTCGGAATAATGTTCCAGCGCCGCGCCGTCGCCGCCGTAATGGGCGACCAGCCCCTCGAACAGATAACCCACATCCGAGGCCGCAAGGTTCAGCCCCTTGGCCCCGGTCGGCGGCACGATATGGGCGGCGTCGCCGCACAGGAACAGCCGCCCCCACCGCATGGGCTCCGACACGAAGCTGCGCAGCGGCGCGATGGATTTCTCGATCGAGGGGCCCGTCACCAGCCGGTCCGCGACCGAGCCGGGCAGACGGGCGCGCAATTCGGTCCAGAACGCGTCGTCGGACCAATCCTCGACCCGGTCGGACAAGGGCACCTGGATGTAATAGCGCGACAGCGTGTCGTTGCGCATCGAGGCCAGTGCGAAGCCGCGCGGATGGTTGGCATAGACCAGCTCCTCCATCAGCGGCGGCGTGCGCGACAGCACGCCCAGCCAGTCGAACGGATAGATCTTCTCGTATTCGCGCCGGCTCTCGGCGGGGATCGAGGCCCGGCTGACCCCGTGGAAGCCGTCGCAACCGGCGATGAAATCGCCGTCGATGCGGTGCTGCCGGCCGTCCTTTTCATAGGTGACAAAGGGCGCGTCGGTCAGAAGATCGTGCAGCACCACGTCGCGGACGCCGTGGATGTGCGTCGCGCCCATTGCATCCTGCGCGTCGTATAGATCGCGCGTCACCTCGGTCTGTCCATAGACCATCACCTGCCGCCCGCAGCTTTCGGTGAAATCCACCCTTACCATCTGCTGGTCGTGCGCCAGATAGCAGCCGTCATGGGGATGGCCCTCGGCATCCATCCGCGCGCCCACGCCCGCCTGCCGCAAAAGCTGCGCGGTGCCGTGTTCCAGCACCCCCGCGCGGATGCGGCCCAGGACGTGATCGCGGCTCTGGCGTTCCAGGACGACCGTCGCGATGCCCGCACGGTTCAGCAATTGCGACAGCAGCAGGCCAGAGGGGCCGCCGCCGATGATGATGACCTGACTGCGCATGGCTCTCTCCTTCTGGTGCATCGTCGTGACAAGGGCCGCGCGGCCCTAGCGCGGCGCCAGCCGCACCGCTCCGTCCAGGCGGATGATCTCGCCGTTCAGGACCGGGTTCTCGGCGATGTGCTGGACCAGCAGCGCGTATTCCTCGGGGCGGCCCATGCGGGCGGGGAACGGGATCCCGGCCTCCAGTGAGGCGCGGATCTCGCCGGTCAGGCCCGCGCTCATCGCGGTCTCGAAGATGCCGGGCGCAATGGTCATCACGCGGATGCCGAAGCGCGCGAGTTCCCGCGCGGCGGGCAGGGTCAGCGAGGCGATGCCGCCCTTTGACGCCGCATAGGCCGCCTGTCCGATCTGCCCGTCCTGCCACGCGACCGAGGCCGTGTTGACGATCACCCCCCGCGCGCCGTCCGCGTCCAGCGGCGCGGCCGCCGCCATGGCGCGGGCGGCGATGGCCAGCACGTTGTAGGTGCCGATCAGGTTGACCTCGATCGTGCGGGCGAAGGCGGCGAGGTTCAGTTCCCCGTCTCGCGGCAGGATGCGGCCCGCCGTGCCGATGCCGGCGCAGTTGACCACGATGCGCGGCGTGCCGAAGCGGTCCGCGGCGGCGGCGAAGGCGGCCTCGACGGCGGCCGGGTCGGTGACGTCGGCGCCCTGCGCCAAGCCTCCGATCTCGGCCGCGACGCGAGCAGCCGCCTCGGCGTCGCGGTCCAGCACCACGACCTTGGCGCCCTGCCCGGCCAGCCGTCGAGCCGTCGCCTCGCCGAGGCCGCTCGCCGCGCCCGTCACTAGCGCCACGCTATCCTTGATCTGCATGTTCAGGACCTTTCTTCGAATGACATGGCGGCCCGCGCCTCGGCTATCTGCAGCGCCAGCCGCTGCGGCGCGGTGGCCATGAAGGCGCGCGGATCATCGAGGCGCATCGACAGCCACCCTTGCACCGCGACCCAGCCCGCCCGCATCGCCGGATCGGCGGCGGCCAGTTGCGCTGGTCTGGGGGCGGCGCGCAACTCCTCGGCGAAGGCCGCGAAGCTCTCCAGCAGGGCCAGCCGTTCGCTTGAGGACGCGCATTCGGCGCGGGCGCGGGTCAGCAGGACCTCCAGCCCCCCGGCGCCAAGCGCCTGACGCAGCAGGAAATCCTGCGCCTGCATCCCCGTCGTGCCCTCGTAGATGGCGAAGACGCGGGCGTCGCGCAGGGCCTGCTCGACCGGATGCTCGCGCGTATAGCCGGCCCCGCCGAGGACCATCATCGCAATGCCCGCCGCGTCCGAGGCGAGTTCCGCCCCGAAGGTCTTGACCAGCGGCAGCATCAGCGCGCAGAGGCGGGCGTCGTCCTGACCCGGCAGGTCCGCCAGCACGGCCGTCTCCAGCAGCGCGAGGCGGTAGAGGTCGATCCGTGCGGCCAACCCGTCCAGCTGGCGGCGGATGTCGGGATGGGTGGCGATGGGCACGGGCGGGGCATCGGGCGGTCCGCCCTGGCAGCGCTCGGCCGCGTAGGCGCGGGCATGGGCGTGGCAGCGCAGCGCGACGCCGAGACCCTGCGTGCCCACCGTCAGCCGCATCTGCCGGATCATGGTGAAAAGCTGCGGCAACCCCCGCCCTTCGGTGCCGATCAGGCGGGCGGGGGCATCCTGAAACAGCAGCGCGCATGTGGGCGAGGCGTGCAGGCCCATCTTCTCCTCGATCCGGGTGCAGGTGACGCCGGGGCCGCGCTCGACCAGAAACAGGCTGAGGCCCCGCGTGCCCGGCGCCTCGGTGCTGCGGGCGAGGACGCAATGGCCGATCCGCTCGGTCAGATCGTGATCGCCGAAGGAGATCCAGATCTTCTCGCCGCTGATCCGCCAGCCGCCCTCGCCCCGCACCGCCCGCGTCCGGATGCGGCCGACATCCGAGCCCGCGCCGGGCTCCGAGATGCAGATCGTCGCCGTCCGCTCGCCGGCCGCCAGCGCCGGCACCCAATCGTCCTGCGTCTCGGGATCGCCATGCTCGGCCAGCAGCCGCGCCGCCGCGCGGGTGCTGCCGGCGGCCATCATCAGCGCGGGGGATGCCCGCTCGAAGGCCGGGTTCACGGCGGCGAAGACCGCCAGAGGCAGGCCGGCGCCGCCGAGCGCCTCGGGCAGTTCCAGCGCCAGCCAGCCACCGTCAGCAAGGGCCGCGAAGCCCTCGTGGGCGCCGGGGGGCAGGGTCACACGGCCACCCGCGTGACGCGCGCCGATCCGGTCGCCGGGCGCGTCCAGCGGGGCGATGACACCGGCGGCGAGGCGGGCGGCCTCGTCCAGGATCGCGCTCAGCGTCTCGTCGTCCGGGCGGCCCGGCAGCGCCTGCCAGCCCGGCGTCCGGGCCAAGGCGTCCAGCATCGTGGCGTTGTCGTCGGTCCAGCTCATAGCAGCGCCGGCAGGAACATGACGATGGCGGGGAACAGGATCACCAGCGCGACCACCACCAGATCGGCGGCGATGAACGGGGTGACGCCCCGGAAGATCTGGCCGGTGGTGACGTATTTGCCCGCCACCCCGCGTATGACGAAGCAGTTCATCCCCACGGGTGGCGTGATCATCCCGATTTCCAGCAGCTTGACCAGCAGGACGCCGAACCAGACGAGGTCGATCCCCTCGGCCCGGAAGACGGGCAGCAGCACCGGCAGGGTGATCAGCATGGCGCCGAAGGGCTCCATGAACATGCCGAGGATCAGGTAGATCACCACCACGATCAGCATCAGGTGCAGGAAGCTGAATTCCGCGTTGCTGACGAAGGACGCGATGTAGCCCGACATGCCCGTCAGGCCCAGAAAGCGCGTGAACATCGCCGCCCCGACCCCGATGATGAAGAGCGAGGCCGAGGTCAGCAGCGTCTCGGTCAGCGCGTCGCGCATCACGCTCAGCGTCAGGGTGCGGGTCAGCGCGGCGATCAGGATCGCGCCGCCCGCGCCGATGGCGCCTGCCTCGGTCGTGGTGAAGAGGCCCGAGAAGAGGCCGCCGAAGACCATGGCCATCAGCGCCAGGACCGGCCAGACTTTGCGCAGCGCCTGCCCCATCGGCAGCCCCTCGCCCTGCGTCGGGCGCGGCGGCGCGATGTCGGGGCGCAGCCAGCAGGTGATCAGCACGACGATGCAGTAGGAGAGCGCGGTCAGCAGCCCCATCGCGATGCCGCCGAGGAACACGCGCAGGACCGAGGTCTCGGCGAAGACCCCGTAGACGATCATCAGGATCGAGGGCGGGATCAGCGCGCCGAGCGTGCCGCCCGCCGCAATGGCGCCGGCGGCGAAGCTGGGCGCGTAGCCGGCGCGCACCATCTCGGGGATGGCGATGCGGCCCATCGTGGCGGCGGTGGCCAGCGAGGAGCCGCAGACCGAGGCAAAGCCCGAACAGGCGAAGATGGCCGAGATCGGCAGCGCGCCAGGGATGCGGCGCAGGACGGCCTTGGCGGCCTCGAAAAGGCCGGTGGTCATGCCCGAGTGATAGGCGATGAAGCCCATCAAGAGGAACATGGGCACGGCCGACAGCGTCCAGTTGGCGACGAAGGAAAAGGGCGTGTTGGCGATGATGCCGATGGCGGGCTCGATCCCCAGCATCGCGGCGACGCCCCCGAACGAGACGGCGATCATCGCCAGCGCGACCGGCACGCGCAGGGCCAGCAGGACGAAGAGGACGGCGATGCCGACAAAGGCGGTGGTGATGCTCATGCGGCGGGCTCCTGATGCGGCCAGATCGCGCGCAGGGTCGTGACCAATGCGGCCAGCGCGAGGCCCAAAGGCGGCAGCCAATAGGCGGGCCAGGTCACGACGCGGACATTGTTCGTCATGATGAAGCTGCCATTCGCGCTGTTGGTCAGCGCTGTGCGCAGCGTGACCCAGGCCAGCACGCCGTAGATCAGTGCCGAGATCAGCGTCACCACGCGGTCGGACACCGCCTGCGCCGGGCGCGGCAGCATGCCGTGGATGACGTCGATGCGGACCATGCCGCCCTGCTTTTCGACCCAGGCCAGCGGCAGGAACGCCAGGCCCACCATGTAGTAATGCGTCACGATCTCGTAGGTCGCGGGGATGGGCGTGCCGCGGAGGCTCCGCAACGCGACATCGACCGAGACATGGACCAGCAGCGCCAGGACGGCCAGCGCGCCGATCGCGGTCAGAAGGGCCAGAAGCCCGGATTGCAGGTGCCGGATGGCAGGGGGCATGGCAGCCTCGCGGGGTGAGGGGCGCCTTGTGGCGCCCCGTGAAGCGTCAGGCGTGGGGATCAGCCGCCATAGGTCGCGAAATCGACCTGCGACCAGACCTCGTCCTTCACGCGCGCGGCGATCTCGGCGGGCTCGAGCCCGTCCACGATCCCCTCCCATTTCTCGAGCAGCTCGAGGAAGCGGGCGACGTGATCCTCGGCGTCGTCGATGCCGAAATTCTGCTGCGCCAGTCGGATCGCGGTCTCGCGCTCGGTCGCGGCGAAGTCCTCGACGGCCTGGACCAGCGAGGCGTCGGCCTCGACGAACTCGATGCCGGCGCCCTCGGCGGCCTCGATGGCTTCGGTCGGCATGTCATAGCCCCACCGCTGCGTCATGTCGGCATTGGCGAGGTTCGCGGCCTCGGCCAGCGCCTCCTTGTCCTCTTGCGACAGGCTCCCCCAGGTCGCCGAGGAGACGGTGAAGTTCGACGTCGCCTGATAGAGGCCAAGCGGCAGTTCCGTCACATGGGTCACCAGCTCGATCAGGCGGAAGCTCTGCAGGTCCGCGACCGACGCGATCGAGCCGTCGATGACGCCCTGGCTCATCGCCTCGAACGTGTCGTTGACCGAGATCTGCGCCGGGGTGGCGCCGAAATGCTCGGCCAGACGGGCCCAGGGCGCGCCGCCGGTGCGCAGGCGCATGCCGCGCAGGTCTTCGGCCGTGCGGACGGGGCGGGTGGACAGGATCTCGTAGACATCCGAGGTGCCCGAGCCCAGATAGACCAGGTTGAAGCGGCGCAGCTCGTCCTGGCAGGGCTCGCAGGTGACGATGAACTCGGTCATCGCGGCGCCGGCGGCGTGGGGATTGCCGGGGATCAGCGACAGCTCGCCCGCCAGCGCCATGAAAGGCAGCTCGGCCGGGTAATAGAGCGGCAGGAGGTTCCCGATCTCGACGATCTGGCTCTGCAGCGCGTCCTTCATCTGGCCGAGGCTGGCGACCTCGGGGCCGAGGATCGTGGCGCCGAGCCGGCCGCCAGAGCTTTCCGCCAGATAACCGAGGAAGTTCTGATACATCACCTCGTTCGAGGGATGGGCCGGGGGCGTGCCGGGGGCGGCGCGCAGCGTGCGCTCCTGCGCGGCGGCCGGAAGGGCCAGGGCGGTGGTCACGGCCAGCGCCGCAAGGACGCGTTTCGTCAGGGTCGTCATCGGTCAACTCCTCCCAAAGTTGGATGAAAGATTCAGAGCTTCAGCAGCTTGCGCGCATTCTCCTTGAGGATCAGGTCGCGCACCTCGTCGCGGAACGGGGCCTTGGCGAAATCGGCCAGCCAGCGGTCCGGCGTGATCGCCGGCCAGTCCGAGCCGAAGAGCATCTTGTCCTTCAGAAGCGTGTTGGCGTAGCGGACGAGGATCTCGGGGAAATACTTGGGCGACCAGCCGCTGAGGTCGATATAGACGTTCGGCTTGTGCTGGGCGACGGCTAGCGCCTCTTCCTGCCAGGGAAAGGACGGATGCGCGAGGATGATCGGCATGTCGGGGAAATCGACCGCCACATCGTCCAGATGCATCGGGTTCGAGTATTTCAGCCGCATCCCCATGCCGCCGCGCATCCCCGAGCCGACGCCGGTCTGGCCGGTATGGAACAGCGTGATCGCGCCCTCGTCCGCGATGGCCTCCAGCACCGGATAGATCGCCCGGTCGTTGGGAAAGAAGCCCTGCATCGTCGGGTGGAACTTGAAGCCTTTCACTCCGAAATCGCGCACCAGCCGCCGCGCCTCGCGCGCGCCCGCCCGCCCCTTGGCCGGGTCGATCGAGGCGAAGGGGATCAGGATGTCGTCATTCTCGGCGCAGAGCTGGGCGACATCCTCGTTGGAATAGCGGCGAAAGCCGGTCTCGCGCTCGGCATCCACCGGGAAGATCACGGCGGCGATGCGGCGGTCGCGGAAATAGGCGGCGGTCTGCGGCACGGTGGGAAGCATCCCCTGCTCGCCCGCCGGGTTCCTGAAATAGCGCGCCATCGCGGCCTGGAAGTCGTTGTAGCCGTCGTCGCGATGGGTGCAGCACGGCTCTTCCGCGTGGGTGTGGATGTCGATGGCGATGATGTCGTCGAGGTTGATCGGCATGAATCCCTCTCAGAAGGCAAGCTTGCGCAGAAGCGCCAGCAGCGTGTCGTATTCGTCCTGCGCCAAGCCTATGGACTCGGCCGACGAGACGCCCAGGAAGGTCTCGCGGTGGCGGGCCAGATGGGCGCGGCCCGCATCCGTCAGGTTCAGCGTGACCGAGCGGCGGTCGCCCTCGGGCACCAGCCGGCTGATGAGGCCCGCATCGATCAGGCGCTGGACGACCTTGGTCATATGCGCGGGCTTGATCAGCAGCGTGCGGGCGGCGACGCCCTGCCGGATGCCGGGGTTCAGGTCCAGCAGCCACAGCAGCGTCATCTCGCCGGGGCGCACATCCGTGCCCTCGAAGGCGGAGAAGAAGCGGTCGTAATGGCGCACCTGCGCCAGCCGCAAAAGCAGGCCGAAGATGTTGGGCAGCTCGCCCAGTTCCGGCGTTTCCTCAAGGTGGCGCTGATGGGCGGTCATGCGGCGCCCCCCGGCCGGGCGACCTTGGCGGCGCGCTTTTCGAGGAAGGCGTTCAGGCGCTCCTCGGCCTCGGGCGAATGGGCGGTGAAGGCCGAGACGAAGCTTTCCACGAAGAGGCCGTCCGCGGCGGCCATGTCCGCGATGCGCGGCAAGGCGTGGATGATGGCATAGTTCGACATCTCGGCATTGGTGGCGGCTTGGGCGGCCAGTTCCACCGCGCGGTCCAGCGCGCCGCCGGCCGGGGTGCGGGCGCTGACGATGCCCCACAGCTCGGCCGTGGCGACGTCGATGCTGCGGCCGGTCAGCATCAGGTCGGTCATCCGCGACACCCCCATCAGCCGCGCGGTGCGGACCGAGGCGCCGCCGCCGACGAAGATGCCGCGCTGGCCCTCGGGCAGGGCAAAGAAGGCCGTTTCGTCGGCGATGCGGACATGGGTGGCCGAGGCCAGCTCCAGCCCGCCGCCGACCGTCGCGCCGTGCAGGGCCGAGAACCACGGGATGCGGCCCAGCTGGATGCGGCCGAAGACATCATGCCAGCGGCGCGAGTTCAGCATCCCCTCGAAGGCGGATTTCTTGACATGCTCGCCCAGATCCAGCCCGGCGCAGAAATGCGGGCCGTGGCCGAAGATGACGGCGGCCTTCGCCTCGGCCTCGGCGCGGGTGATCAGGCCGTCCAGCTCCTCCAGCACCGCGTCCGAGATCGCGTTGCGTTTCTCGGTCCGGTTCAGGCCCAGCAGCGCGACATCCCCGCGCATCTCGAAGGTGATATGGCTCACGGCAGCTCTCCGGTTGTTCGAGTTATTATCCGTGGAAATACTATCCGTGTAAAGCATCTTCGGGCGCCTTGGGCAGGATCACCTCGGGGCCGTCCGACGCCAGCCGCGCCGCCAGGTCAGGGCGGCCGTTCCGCACGGCGCGCTGGTTGACCGAGCCCTTGTCGGTCACCTCGCCCCGCTCGAAGCTCAGCGGCTGGTCGATCAGCATCGCGCGGGTGATCCGCAGCGACATTCCGCGGTTCGCGGCGTTGTAGGCCGCCAGCCGTTCGGCCAGCGTGCTGCGCAAGACGGGATGGGCCAGCAGCGCGGCCTCGTCCAGCGCGCCGCCGCCGGGGACCAGCCGCTCGATCGCAGGGCGGAAGGGGACCAGCAGGGCCGACAGCGCGTCCTGCCCCTCGCCCAGGATGACCGCGTCCCGGATCAGCCCGCCCATCGCATCGATCAGTTTCGCGCGCAGGGCGCCCACGCCGACCCAGGTGCCGGTGGACATCTTGAAGTTCTCGGCCACGCGCCCGTCGAAGAAGAAGCCCTTGGACGGATCGCCCGGCACCGCGAAGCGCAGCGCATCGCCGAGGCAGTAGAAGCCCTCGTCATCGAAGACCTCGGCGGTCAGCTTGGGGTTGCGCCAGTAGCCCGGCGTGATGTTCGGGCCCTTCACGCGAGCCTCCCACTTGTCCTCGACGGGGACCAGCTTCAGCACCAGATCGCGCGCCGGCAGGCCGACATTGCCCGCCTCGCTGGCCGGGTCGGTGTTGAAGATCGCGAAGGGTGCGGTCTCGGTCGAGCCGAGGCCGCTGGTCAAGAGCACCCGCTGGCCGTGAAGCTGCTTGGACAGCCCGTCCAGCTTGTCCCAGGTGTGCCGCCCCATCGCGGCGCCCGCGTAGAACATCACCTTGAGGTCGTGGAAGAAGTTGCGGGCAAGCGCCGGGTCGGCCTCCATCGCCTCGGCCAGCATCTCGTAGCCGAAGGGGACGTTCCAGTACCAGGTCGGGCGGATCTCGCGCAGGTTGGCGAGGGTCTGCCCGAAGGCCTCGCGCGTCGGGCGCCCGCCGTCGATATAGAGCGTGCCGCCGTTGTACAGCGTGACGTTGAAGACCTTGTTGCCGCCCGCGACATGGTTCCAGGGCGACCAGTCCAGCACGACCGGCGGCTCGTCGCGCAGATAGGCGAAGCAGTCGGTCGATTGCTCGGCATTGGCACACAGCATCCGCTGCGTCGTGATCACCGCCTTGGGCGAGCCGGTGGTCCCCGAGGTGAACATGAACTTCGCCACCGTGTCCGGCCCGGTGGCGGCATGGGCCTCGCGCACCGCATCGCCGGGGGTTGCGGCCAGCAGCGCCTCCAGCGTCAGCGTCACCGGTCCGCGACGGCCGATGACCGGCAGCCCGGCCAGCACGCCGCCGAGAGCGGTGGAGAAGGCGTCCGCATCCTCGGCATAGACCGCGCCCGGCGTGATCTGGTCGCGCACGGCGGTCAGCTTGCCCAGCTCGCCCGAGGCCAGCGCATAGGCCGGCGAGATGCAGGCCGAGGGGATGCCCGCATGCTGCGCGCCAAGCGCCATCAGCGCATGGCCGACCGAGTTGCCCGACAGGATCAGCAGCGGCCGCTCGGGCGAGAGGCCAAGGTCCAGAAGCCCCTGCCCGATCGCCTGCACATGATCTGCCAGCTCGGCATAGGTGACGCCGTGCCAGGCACCGTCCGCGTCGCGTTCGGCCATCCACAGTCGGTCCGGCGCCGCCTTGGCCCAATGCGCGATCCGGTCGGACATCCGCGCGGAATAGGGCCCGAGCGGGTCCGTCTGCCGGACGAGGATCGCGCCGTCCTCGCGCTTCTCCCACGCGATCTGGGGCGTCCACAGGCGCACAGGCCGGATCGTCGAATCAGTCATGCAGCATCCTCCCACAGATAGTATACCCGGAAACTATCTCCGCGTGTAGGAAAACCGATCACATCATCCCCGGCAGCCACAGCGCCACCTGCGGCACGGCGATGATGATGGCCAGGCACAGCAGCATGGCGAACCAGAAGGGCGTGACGCCGCGGAAGATCTCGGACAGCGGGACGCTGCGGGCGACGGACTTCACGATGAAGACGTTGATTCCGACGGGGGGCGAGATGAGCCCCATCTCGAGCGTCAGGACGACCAGCACGCCGAACCAGATCGGGTCGATCCCCAGCTGCAGGATCACCGGCATGAAGATCGGCAGCGTCAGGACCAGCATCGCCAGCCCCTCGAGAAAGCAGCCCAGCACCAGATAGATCGCCAGGATCACCAAGAGCGTGCCGTAAAGGCCCAGATCCAGCGTCACCAGCATCCCGCTGACCTCGGCCGGCAGGTGGCTGAGGGCGATGAACGGGTTGATCAGATGTGCCGCGATCAGGATCAGCATGACGGAAGCCGTGGTCACGATGCTGCTGCGCGCCGCCTGCCAGAAGCTGGCCAGCGTCAGGCTGCGGCTGAGCGCGCCGATCAGGATGACGAGTGCGGCGCCGACGCCTGCGGCC
Organism: Scenedesmus sp. KT-U; assembly: GCA_029853055.1. Lineage (NCBI taxonomy): Eukaryota > Viridiplantae > Chlorophyta > Chlorophyceae > Sphaeropleales > Scenedesmaceae > Scenedesmus > Scenedesmus sp. KT-U. The sequence goes on along the minus strand of JARWLF010000188.1, from coordinate 8,993 downwards.
TCGGTCGGCGAGAAGATGCCGCCATAGATGCCGCCGATGGTCACCAGCACCACCGAGAGGATCGGGACGGCGCCGAGGAAGGCGCGGCCCTTCTCGGCCATGGTCGTGGGGGGACCCTTCGGCCCCATCTCGGGCCAGATCCAGCAGAGCAGCATCACGGTCAGGATGAAGAGGGTCAGCAAGAGGATGCCGGGCAGGACGCCCGCCATGAAGAGCCGCCCGATGCTCTGCTGCGTCAGGATGGCGTAGATGACAAAGCCCGTCGAGGGCGGGATCAGGATGCCGAGCGTGCCGCCCGCCGCGACGACGCCGGTGGAGAGGCGCGGGCTGTAGTTGAAGCGGTCCATCTCGGCCAAAGCCGTGCGGCCCATGGTCAGGGCCGAGGCGACGGACGAGCCCGACAGCGCCGCGAACCCGCCGCAGCCGATCACGGTCGCCGAGGCGAGCCCGCCGCGGATCTGACCGATGCAGGCATAGGCGGCGTCGTAAAGCTTGCGGCTCATGCCGGTGACGCTGGCGACGTTCCCCATCAGGATGAACAGCGGCACCACGATCAGTTCGGCGTTGGAAGCGAGCGCGAAGGTCTCGGAGGACAGGAGCCCCATCGCGGCGGGCAGGCCGTTCAGCAGCCAGATGCCGGAAAAGCCGACGGCGAACATGGCGAAGGCCACCGGCACGCGGATCAGCAGCAGCACCAGCAGGATGACGAGGCCGAGCGTGCCGGCGAGGACCGGGCTCACAGCGCGCCCTCCGCCGATTTGCGAGGGCCGCCTGCCAGGAGCAGGCCCGCCCGCATCAGCAGCGCCAGCACCGTGACGCCCGAGAAGGCGACGACGGCATACTGGAACCAGGCCAGCGGCAGGCGCAGAAGGTTTGTCGAGAGGTTCAGCATCTGGCTCAGCTGCGCGCTGTTCCAGATCGCCCATGCGATCAGCGCGAAGATCACCGTGCCGAGCAGCGCCGAGGCGATGTCGATCAGGCGGTTCAGTCCTTCGGGGAAGGACCCCTCGAAGATGTCGACCACGATATGCCCGTCCAGCCGGTCGCAGAGGGCCATGCCGCCGAAGACGATCAGCACCATGGTCATCGTCACCATGTCCTGCGCGCCATAGAGCGGGCTTCCGAAGTTGCGCCCGATCACGTCCACCAGGATCACGCCGACGACGAACAGAAGCCCCGCCGTGCCGACGAAGGCGGACAGGCCGATCAGCCTGTCCGTCCAGCGCATCAGCGCCGCCATCACTGCCCGCGCATCGCGGCCAGCGCCGCCTCGCCGCCGACCTGGGCGATGTAGGCGTCCGTCACCGGCGACAGGGCCGCGTCGAAGGCGGCGATCTCGTCCTCGGAAAGGTCGATCACTGTGGTGCGGTCCGAGGCGCGGGCGGCCTCGATCCCGGCATCGGCGGTGGCGATCCACGCCTCTTCGGCGCGGCGCGACAGCTCGGCGCGCATCTCGGTGTCCAGCGCGGCCTTGGCCTCCTCGGGCAGCCCGTCATAGGCGGCCTTGTTCATCACCGTGAAGAAGCTGAGCCGCCCGAGGTTCGCGCCGAGCGACATGGTCCCCACGACCTCGTCCAGCTTGAAGTCCGACATGACCGAGGCGCCGCTGACCAGCCCGTCGATCAGGCCCGTCTGCAGCCCGTTATAGACCTGCGTGATCGGCAGCTGCACCGGGGTCGCGCCGAGCGCCTCGATCGCCTCGGCCGCCGCCGCGCCGGACACGCGGATCTTGAGGCCGCGCAGATCCTCGGGGCTGCGGATCTCGCGGTCGCGCATCATCAGGACGTTCGGCTCCGAGCCCCAGAGGGCGAGGACCTCGGTCATCGGGAACTCGGACGCCAGCTCGCCCTCGAAGGCGCGCCACATCGCCTCATGCGCGGTCTGGTCCAGCTCCAGCGCGCCGGGCAGCTCGACGATCATGCTCTTGGGGAATTGCGAGGAGGTGTAGCCAGGCAGGCCCCAGCCCATCTCGGCCGTGCCCTGCACGACGCGGACATACTGATCGGCCGGCCCCGCGCCCAGCTCGCCGCCGTGGAAGGCGCGCAGGGTCACGGCGCCGCCTGTGCCCTCGTTCAAGGCCTCGGCCAGCGGCTCGATCTGCGAGGCGGTGATGGTGTGCATGGGCGCCGCCCAGTTGGCATAGCGCAGCTCCTGCGCATGGGCCGAAACCGTCAGCGCCAGCGCGGCGGCCGAGGAAAGGATCAGGGTCTTCAGATTCATGATGTCCTCCCAAACATCTTGTGGTGGTCAGGCGGCGGTCTTCAGCACCGCGGCCTTGATGTCGTCCAGGCTGACGGGGGCGTGCCCCGCCAGCAGCCGGCGCGCCTTCATATGCGCGCCTGCATTGTTCACCGTCTCCAGCGCCGCGACGCCGAGGTCGTCGAGGCGGGCAACGACACCGTCGGCCAGGATCTCCTCGGTCGCGTCCGGCCCGGCAAGGCCCGCGATCTGCAGCTTGCGGTCGCCCTGGTCGGACCAGAACCACGGCACGGCGGCATAGGGTGCCTCCGACCCCTTGCCGATCTGCGCGGCGATGAGCCTTGCATGATCCGTCGCCGCCTGCACGCTTTCCAGCCGCACCCGCCGCCCCGTCCGGGGATCGGGAAAGCTGGCGCAATCGCCGAGCGCAAAGATCGCCGGGTCCGAGGTCCGCAGCTGCGCGTCCAGCCGGATGCCGTTCTCGATCTGAAGCCCCGCCTCGGCCGCCAGCTCGGTGTTCGGGCAGACGCCCGCCGCCAGCAGCACCGTGTCGGCGGCGACATGGGTTCCGTCGGCCAGGGTCGCGCCGGTGTCATCGACCGCCACGGCGGGCTGGCCCAGATGGACCTCGGTACCCCAGTCATTGTGCAGCATCGCGAAATAGCGCGACATAAGCGGCGAGACGACCCGCGCCATCAGCCGCTCGGCCGCCTCGATCACCGCGACCTGGTGGCCCAGCTTGCGGGCGGCGGCGGCAAACTCGAGGCCGATGAACCCGCCCCCGATCACCGCCACGCGACGGGGCGAGGCCAGCACCTCGCGCAGGCGCCCGGCATCGGCCAGCGTCCTGAGGTCCAGCGCCCGGTCCAGCCCCGCGATGGGTGGGCGCAGGTTGCGGGTGCCGGTGGCGAGGATCAGCCGGTCGTAATCCAGCCGGCCGCCGGGCAGCACCACCTGCCGCGCGTCGGGGTCGATTCCCTCAACCCACGTTTCGGGCAGGTAGGTGATGTCCTTCGACGCAAAGAAGCTTTCGGGGCGCAGGGTCAGCGCGGCAGGATCGCCCTCGGCCAGATAGGCCTTCGACAGGGGTGGGCGCTGATAGGGCAGGCCCGGCTCGGCGCCGATGAGGGTGACGGGGCCGGCATAACCCTCCTGCCGCAGGCTGATGGCGGCCTGAAGACCGCCCTGCCCCGCGCCGACGATGATGACGCCCGGCTGGCTCAAAGCTGCTCCTCGGGCAGGTGGACGATGAGCCCGTCCAGATCCGCCGTCAGCTTGATCTGGCAGGACAGGCGCGAGCGGTCGGTGACCTCGGAGGCGGCGCCCTCCAGCATGTCGTCCTCGCCATCCTCGCGCGGGCCGGTGCGGTCGGCCCAGGCCTCGGCGACGTAGCAATGGCAGGTCGCGCACATCATCGCGCCGCCGCATTCGCCGACGATGCCGTCCACGTCGTTGGCCACGGCGGCCTTCATCACCGACGTCCCCTCGGGCGCGTCGATCGTGGTCCGGCTGCCGTCCGGGGCGACGAAGGTAAGCTTGACCATGGGGTTCTCCTCAGTTCAGGACGACCGGCAGGTTGATCGGGCCGCGGAAGCCGAAGCCGCGCCACTGCACCGCCTCGCGGTCGGGAAGGGTCATGTTCGGGAAGCGGTCGAACAGCATCGGCAGGATGATCTTGCCGACCGTGCGCCGCGCGACATGGGCGCCCGCGCAGTGGTGGGGGCCGTTGCCGAAGGACTGGTGCGGGTTCCTGTCGCGGAAGACGAAGAATTCCTCGCCGTTCTCGAAGAGGTCCTCGTCGCGGTTGGCCGAGGCCTGGATGGTCATCACCGTCTCGCCCTTGGGGATCTCGAAGCCGCCCAGCTCGGTGTCGGAGGTCACGAGGCGCGAGCTGGCCTGGATCGGGGCGACCCACCGGATCGCCTCCTCGAAGGCCGCGCTCCAGGCGCCCTGCGCCTTGACCTCGGCCAGCTGGTCCGGGTTGTCCAGAAGCCCGAAGATGGCGGTGGCCATCGCGTCGCGCGGCTCGTTGATGCCGCCGCCGATGGCGATCTTGAGGTTCGCGTGGATCTGGCTGAGCGGGATCGGGTTCTCGGCCGTCAGCATGACCGAGAAGGCCGAACCGTCCGGTTCGGCCGTCCGCAGGGGCGCGAGGCGGGCAAACAGGGCATCCATCTCGTCATTCGCCTCGTCCGAGGCGGCGAAGGGCTCGGGCCGCCAGCCGAAATTGCCGGCCCCGTCGATCAGCCGCTGCGACCAGCGCTGCATCTCCTCATCCGTCGCCTCGGGGATGCCGAGGATATGGGCCAGGATGCGCGCCGACAGCGGCCCGCAAAGGGTCGCGAAGAGGTCCACCACCTCGCCCCGCGGCAGGCGGCCGATGTAGTCGGCGGCCAGCGTCTCGTAGAGCGGCCCCCAGTCGCTGTTGATCCGCTTCGGCGTCAGGGCGGGGTTGATCGCGCGCCGCTCGGCCAGATGCGCCTCGCCGTCCTTGCGCATCAGCGTATGGGCGCGGAAGGCGGGCTTCATCGGCGTGTTCGGATCGTCGCTGCTGAACAGGATCGGATCGTCCTTGACCAGCTTGGTCAGCGCCGCCTTGGTCAGGAAGGTCCGCCGCGCCGAGGCCACGCGCAGCACCGGCGCCTCGGCCCTCAAACGGCGATAGATCGGATACGGGTCCAGCGTCAGCTGATCCAGCGTGATCGCATTGTCCAGCGGTGCAAGCGCCATGGTTCCTCCCCTTCCTCCGGTTCGAACGCTAGCGCGGGGGGCATTGCCGAACCAGCCGATGGGTTTATTATCTGCCATCAATGAATTTGATGGTGGTGCCATGACCGATCCCCGCATGCTGGACTTCACGGCGCTGGAAACGCTGCGGCTGGTCCATGACCTCGGCTCGTTCACCGCCGCGGCCGAGCGGCTGGACGTGAACCAGTCGGCGGTCAGCTACACGATCGCGAAACTCCGCGCGGCCTTCGGCGATCCACTCTTCGTGCGCGAGGGCGGCCGGCAGGTCCCGACCGAGCGTTGCGAGCGGCTGCTGGCGCAGGCGCGGCAGATGCTGGACCTGCTGGACGGGATGGCCCAGCCCGAACGCTTCGACCCGGCCCACGCGACCGGCAGCGTCACCATCGCCTGCAACTATTACGAACGCATCCTGCTGATCCCCCGCATCGTCGCCGCCCTGCGCGCCGAGGCGCCGGGCATGTCGGTCCGCGTCATCAACGCGCTCGGCGACGGCCATCACCGGCTGCTGGCGCGCGAGGCGGATGTGCTGGTCGGCCCCTTCGGCCGCAGCGAATCGGGCTTTCACACCCGCCGCTTCCACGCCGAGGAATATGCCTGCCTGATGGACCCGTCCCACCCGATGGCCGGCAAGCCGCTGACGGTCGAGGATTACTTCACCCTGCGCCACGTCCTGATCGATTATGGCGGCGGCTGGAAATCGGCCTATCTGCAAGAGCTTGAGGCCGCAGGCCACCGGCTGGAGCCGACGCTGACCGTGCCCAGCCCGGCGGGGCTGGCCGAGCTGCTCTCCGGCTCGAACCTCGTCGCCACAGTGCCGCGCCGGCTTGGCGCACGGATCGCGGACCGGCTGGCGATGAGCGACTGCCCCTTTCGCGGCCGGTTCGACCTGTCGGTGGTCTGGACGGCGCGCACCAACGCCTCGGCCATGCACCGCTGGCTGCGCGAAGTGATCCTGGCCCATTGCGCCTGAGCGCAAGGGCGCCAGTCTTGCGGCGCAATCGGGGTCTGCGAGCAGATCGTTATCGCCGCGCAGTTTGCCCCTTGCCAGCGCCAGAGGATCCGGCCTACCAATCATACTTGTTAGCGATACAAGCAAATGATGGAACGGAGATACGGGATGCAGGCGATCATCGTGCGTGAATTCGGCTCGGCCGACCAATTGTCCCTGGCCGAGCTTCCCGATCCGGTGGCGGGCAAGGGCGAGGTGCTGATCAAGGTCGAGGCCGCGGGGATCGGCCTGGTCGATGTGATGCAGCGACAGGGCTATCTGGGCGTGACCGCCGCAGGCTTCGTTCCCGGGGTCGAGGTTGCGGGCATCGTCGCCTCGGTCGGCGCGGATGTGGATCCGGGCCTGATCGGCAGGCGCGTCTATGCCCAGGGGCGGGGCGGCTATGCAGGGCAGTTCCTGGCCGAGGCCCGCCGGGTCGTGCCGCTGCCGGAAGGGCTGTCCGCCGAGGAGGCCGTCGCCCTGGGCGTGAACGCGCTTGTCGCGCATTTCAGTCTTGAGCGGGCGCGGCTGCGGGCCGGGGAAACCGTGCTGGTTCGGGGCGCCAGCGGCGGCATCGGCGCCATGTCGGCCCGGATGGCCGTCCTGTCGGGAGCGGAGGTGACGGCCGTGACCCATGCCGATGCGGCCAGCCGGGTCGAGGCCCTGGGCGTCCGTCAGGTGGTCAGGCGCGGCCTCGATCCGCAACCAGAGGGACCGTTCGACGTGATCATCGATCCCGTGGCGGGCGCAGCCGTTCCCGGCTTCATCGCCACCCTTGCGCCCAACGGGCGCTATGTCATCAACGGCGCGGCGGCCGGGATGCCGCCCGACGGCGTCGGCGATGCGCTGCTCGGGGCCTTTGCCGGATCGCCCAGCTATTCGCTGCTGAGCCTGGATTCCGTTCCCGTGGCCGACCTGGTCTCGGCCACCGCCGCGATCCTTGGGCAGGCGGCCGAGGCGAGGATCCGGCCGATCATCGCGGAAATCCTGCCGCTGCGCGACGCGGCCCGCGCCCACAAGATGCTGGAATCGGGCAAGAGCTTCGGTAAACTGCTGCTCAGGCCGTGATGGCGGCCGGGCGGGACAGGATCAGGCTTGATGAACGAGCAGACACGGCGAACCCAGGAAGAGCGTCGTGACGAATCCGAACAGCGCATGCTTGCGGCGGGCATCCGTCTGGTCGCGGAATTCGGCCCCGAGAAGCTGACCCTGACCGAGGTCGGAAAGAGCGCCGGCTACAGCCGCGGGCTGCCCGCCCATCATTTCGGGTCGCGCGAACAATACCTCAAGGCCCTCGCCTCGCATGTGGCGATCGAGTTCGACCGGACGCTGTCCTCTGCCGACGGGGTGACGGGGCTTGGCGCGGTTCTGGACATCACGCGCGCGGTCGTGGCGCAGCTCGAGGCGGACCCGACGGGCGGGCTTGCGACGCGGATCGTGCTGGCCGATGCCAGACGCGAACGCGCCCTGTCCGAAGACATCGCCGAATTGCGCGACGGCACGCTCGCGCTGCTGACGCGCCATATCGAGGCGGGCATCGCGGCCGGAGAGATCCGGCCCGACGTCGCGGCCGGCACTGCAAGCCTGCTGATCGCCACGGGAATCTGCGGCATCATCGAAACCTGGCTCGCCCAGCCCGGCTTCGACATCCGCGGCGCCGGAGACCAGTTGCTGGGCCTGATCGAGCATGGCCTGAAGGCGCCCGATCAGCCGGGCAAGCCGCTTGCGCGGACGCGGGCCTGATCCGGCCATCGGGCGGAACCTGCGCTCGCCGGGATCTGGCCGGCCTCAGCCTCCGGACGGGGTGGCCGACACCTCGTCGCCCAGCCAGCGCAGGTAATCGCCGATCGCCGCCTCGTCGCGCTTGCAATAGGACCATTTCAGGTGCTTCCGCACGGTGATGAAGCCCGCCTGCCTCAGGATGTCCAGATGCCGGCTGGCGGTCGGCTGCGCAACGGCCAGCGCCTCGGCGATCAGGGTCATGCAGACGCCGCATTCCACGGGATCGGCCGACCATTGCTGGGCGAAATTCTCCTGCGGCCGGGCCAGCAGCTGCAGGATCCTCAGCCGCTGCTGGCTTGCCATCGCTTTCACTTGCATCGAACGGTCCATGCCCACATCATATCGTAAGATAGCTAAGTGACAATGCGGGGTCGTCATGCTGGAACTGCCCGAAACCTTCCACTTTCGCGGAAACCGGGTCCGTTGGGGGCGGATCGGCGGCGGCCCTCCGCTGGTCGCGATCCACGGCACGCCGTTCTCGGCGCAGGTCTGGCGGCGGATCGTCCCGCAATTCGCCGACCTGCGGACGATCTACTATTTCGACATGATCGGCTACGGCCTGTCCGAGATGCGAGAGGGGCAGGACGTCTCGCTAGGCGTTCAGAACGATCTGCTGGCCGCGTTGTTCGCGGAATGGGGGCTCGAGCGGCCGGATGTTCTGGCGCATGATTTCGGAGGCGCGACGGCCCTGCGCGCCCATTACCTGAACGGCCTGCGCTACGGATCGCTGACGATCTTCGATGCGGTGGCGCTGGCGCCCTGGGGTTCGCCCTTCGTGCGCCATGTCCGCCAGCACCAAGCCGCATTCGCCGGCATGCCCGATTACATGCACCGGGCGCTGCTGCGGGCCTATCTGCAGACGGCGGCGCACAGGCCCCTGTCGGACGAGGCGCTGGCCGTCTACAGCGCGCCATGGCTGGGACCGGTCGGCCAGGCGGCCTTCTATCGCCAGATCGCGCAGATGGACCAGCGCTTCACGGATGAAGTCGAGACGCTCTATGCCCGGCTCGACTGCCCGGTGAATGTGCTCTGGGGCCGGCAGGACGGCTGGATCCCCCCCGACAAGGGCGAGGCGCTGGCCGCGATGATCTCGGACCGGCCGATGGTGATGGTCGATGATGCGGGGCATCTGATGCAGGAAGACCGCCCCGAGGTTCTGGTGGCCGAAATCCTCAAGACGCTCGACCGTTCGGGCGCAGGCTGAGGGTTCGGACGTGACGACGGGCCCGGTCAACGACCTTCCGATGGGCTTCCACCAGGTGGCGAAGATCTCCTA
>JARWLF010000187.1:0-25214 GCA_029853055.1 Scenedesmus sp. KT-U | reverse complement strand
GGCTCGCCGACACCATCGCCCGTATCCCCGACTACAAGATCACCAAGGTCGACGACCTGCTACCTTGGAACTGGCGCAGATAGCGGTCAGGCCGGACGCTTACGCTTGAGCCGCATCACGCGGAGATCATCATGGCGTTGGATGCGGTCTGGATGGAGGACGCCACGCGCCGCATGGCGGCCCCTGCCGGAATGAACGTCGCCCGACCGTCTGCAACGCCCCTGTCACCCGAGCTGTTCGACGCGATCATGGGGGCGTGAGACGGTTTATCGTGCGGGGACGATAAAGTTGTTAACCCCGCATCGGGCCTTGCAGGTATTGGCTATCTCACTCAGCCGGATGCTGCGGCTTGTCATGCTTGCGAGGCCTGCCCGTATACCAGACGAGGAACCCGGCGATCATCAAGGCGCCCACAGGGGGCGATCAGCATGGTGAGTTCGTTCATCGTTCAGTCGCGAAGATAGAAGCGGCCCGCTGCTTTATCGTAGGCGGCGCTACGTTCTCGTTTGTCAACCGCAAGGACAAAGATCACGAGCACGTCGTCAACGACTTCATAGACGAGACGGATGCCAGGTGACTTTAACTTGATCTTGTAACGATTGCGCTGACCGCTCAACCGGTCTGCATCCACGCGTGGCTCTGTCATGCGTTCGGCCAGCTTACGCTTGAGTCGTTCGCGCACGGCTTTGTCGAGGGCCTCAAACTCTCTCAGCGCCCGGTTGTGAAACTCAAGCCTAAAGGTCATCCAGCGACACCCGAATGAAGGGGCCAGAAGCCCGTTCATCGGCAATCGCGTTCAATCGTGCATCTTCCAAGGATTCGTCCAGCGCTTGCTCCGAGATGTAGGCTGTTGACGTCGCCAAGCGCCGCTGCGTAGCGGCACGCTGAACAAAGTATCCGCCACGCCGCGGGCGCGCCGAACCTTTCATCTTTGCCAGTGTGGACATCCGAAACCCTCTCATCAGATTTTCAAGTTAGCAATCTGCCATACAAACTTCAACGAGTCCTTAGCAACGTTCGATGCACAATTCCGTTGCACGGGCAAGCAGCTTGGTCTGTTCGTTACGAATCATCATCGGTTCGCAGACGCCTGAGTGTCGAGTTAACCGCCTCGATCTCGGCCTCGATTTCACTGATCCGGCTCTGCCAATACTCCACGTTCGGAGCATGGTCGTTCAAAACTCTATACACTGATACAGCAACCTGCCTTGCATGCTCTTCAGGGATCATCTGCTTGGCGCGGCTATCCAATTCGTCAATGAATTGCTTCCTGTCCTCGAGCGGAAGGGACAGCAAGTAACGAAATGCATCCTCGATCTCGGCGCGCATCGGGTCTTTCGGTGCCGGAAACTTCTCTTCGAGGACCGCAACAATCTCTGCGTTCATGCTGCGATTGTTCGCCTTTGCGGCTGCTTCGACCCGCTCTTTCAGGTCAGGCGGCATCCTCAGCCCGAATGGGGCGATGTTTCTGGTGAGTGGGCGGCTCTGTTCATCAGTCATGACTTCATCGTGTAGCAAAAAAATCTTGCGCGCAATGACTTCATCGTGTAGTCATTACATCGTGTAACCATGGAGGCCTTTATGCAGACGATCCAGCGGCGCGCTGGCGGTGACACTGTCGGGACGACAATCCGCCTGCCTCGCCAACTGCGAGACGAGATTAAAATCCAGGCCATCAAGGCCGGTCGATCTCTGAACACGCATGTGGTGATGATCCTTAATCAGGCTGCGGAGGTGCGCAGCAATGCGGACGACGCAGCCTGAAACGAAACAGGCCGAGCGGTGCGCCAACACCAGCCCGGCCCTGACCAATCCCAACACTCACGAAAGGAAGGTTTCCATGAATATGGAGCAAACCGCGCCGATGATCAACCTGCCCGTGGCGGCGGCTGGCGGCGTCACCATGTCATCGCGCGAGATCGCGGAGCTTTGCGAGAAGAACCACGCCGACGTGCTGCGCGACATTCGCGTGATGCTGGACCAGCTTGGCGAAGTAGCCAGCAGTTTTGCTGGCAACTACCTGGCGGCAAACGGCAAGGCAAATCCCTGCTTTCATCTGCCCAAAGACCTGACCCTGACGCTTGTCTCGGGCTACAACGTGGTGTTGCGCAAGCGGATCATCGACCGTTGGCTTGAGCTGGAAGGGCAGGGGCGCCCCGCCGCTATCGACGTGCGCGATCCCGGCCAGCTTGCCCTGATCGCCAGCCAGCTGATCGAGGTCACGCAGGAACAGGCCAAGCAGATCGAGGCCATGCAAGGCACGGTTCAGGCCCATGAGCGCCTGTGCGAAGCCAAGGGCAGCCTTTGCATCACCGACGCTGCCAAGACCCTGGGCATTCGTCGCAAGGATGCCTTCGACTGGCTGCACATGCACGGCTGGATCTTCAAGCGTGGCGACTCCGATGAATGGGTGGCCTATGCCAACCGGCTGGCGGCGGGCCTGATGGAGCATCGCGTCACGACCTACACGCGCCCGGACGGGTCCGAAAAGGTCGTCACCCAAGCCCGCGTGACGCCGAAAGGCCTTTCCGCTCTGGCAAAGGTGATCGTGCCGACCGCCAAGCTGATCGGGGGGACCGCGCAATGAACGCTGCCCTGATGAAACCCGCCGCAGCCCGACGCCTTCCGCATGGCGTGCGCGACAGGCTGTCCCTGTTTGCCGAATGGACCGGCGCCCCGCTCTTTCCCGCCGATCAGGTGGTCGAGGAATGCGACGGTGGCGACACCTTCACGGCCAGCTTCCTCCGATATTGCAGCGATAACGGCGCATCCCTTGATTGGCTGTGGCTTGGTGACGAGCGCGGCCTTGTGATCCAGGCACATCATGCACTCAAGGAGGGCCGCGCGTGACCGATCACGACAAACTCTGCGCTGCCATCGGCATCGTCCAGCTTCATATCCTGGCGTCTGACAGCGTGCTGATCCCGGAAAAGATGTTCGGCCTGAACTACATGCCCAACGCCGCGCTGGAACTGGCCGAAAAGCTCTTGGTCGAGGTTCTGCCCACGGCGCTTGACTGGCCCGACCCCGCCAATGAGCGCCAGCATGACGAACGCAAACCAGTCTTTCGGAAAGAGGATTCAGCATGAAAACGGCAGACGACTATCGGGCCGAGCGCGACAAGCTGGACGCCAAACTGGCCGAGATCAGCAATCTGATCGCGGCGCTGGACATCATCGCGTGGCAGGTCGCGCAAGCCAGCGCGGAAGGCGAAATGGCGCAGCTGCGCGATGCTGTGGTTGGCATTTCCTATGCGCTTTCCAGGGAGATTGAAGGAGAAGCTGCCTGATGAAGCGCCGCGCGGTTTATGGTGATCGTCCCCCGGCCTATCCTTCCAAAGAGGAACTGGCAGCCGAGCTTTGCTTTAGCGAAAGCACGGTGGACAGCTATGTATCGCGCGGCCTTCTGCCCAAGCCCCGCCGCATCGGCGGTTCGGTGCGGTGGTGTTGGGCGGAGGTCGAGGCCCATCTGGGCCGTGATGCGCAACAGGCGGCAGCGGCCAGCCCGTTCATCGAGGCGCTGCGAAATGTCACCTAAGATCAGCTTGCCACGGGGCGTTCATCGGGTTCGATCCCGTGGCAAGGATTACTTCTACTACCAACCGGGGCGCGGGACAGATCATGCTGGCCCGCGCGTCAAACTTCCTGACGACCCCCGTTCCCCTGAGTTCTGGGCCGCGCTGCGTCAGGTGCAGGGCGCCCCTGTGGCGACCGATACCATTGGCGCCCTGATCGACGCCTACATGGCCGCATGGCCCGGCCTGCGCCGAAAACTTGCCCCTTCCACGCAGGATCAATACCGCCGCTACCTGGAGGTCGTGCGGAGCATCTGGGGCAACCTGCCTGCCGAGGATCTGCGTCCTGCTGACGTGGAGGCCCTTATGGAAAAGATCGGCGCGGAGAAGCCGGGCAGGGCGAACAACATCCTCTTTGCGCTTCGGGCGATGACTGGATGGGCGCGCGGGCCGCGTGGTCTGCTGGCGTCTGATCCGACGCACGGCGTTGGGGTGTTCCAGTCTGATGATGGACACAAACCTTGGACTGACGACCAGTTAGCGTTTGCCGAGAAGAACCTGACCGGCATGTTGCGGCGCGCGTTCTTCCTTTCGCGCTACACCGGCCAGCGGATCAGCGACGTGGTGCGCCTGGGCTGGACCGATGTTGACGGCGACACCCTGACATTGAGGCAGAAAAAGACAGGGGTGCAGCCGGTCTGTCCGATCTTCCCCGAGCTGGCCCGCGAAATGGCAACATGGGAGAAGCGGCCCGGCCCCTTCCTGCTGCAAGAGACCGGGAGGAACGCAGGCAAGCCTGTGACGACGAACCAGCACTGGAAGGTCTTTGAGGCGGCGCGCAAGGATCATGCAGAGCTGCGCCCCTGCGTCTGGCACGGCCTGCGCGCCAATGCGGTGATCCGACTTCGGCAGGGCGGAATGACCGCCTTGCAGATCAGCACGACCATCGGCCTGTCCGTCGAAATGGTCGAACGATACAGCCGCCACCAGGATCGGAAAGCGGCGGCCAAAGCGGTCTTGAGGGAGTTTCGGGAACGCAAACTGTAAAATTCTGGAAAACTGGAAACCAGTTAGCCAGTAAAATCAAACTGCTAGGAGGCAGGGAATGAAGTGCAGGATTCTGTTGCCAGGCTCCTGCGGGCCCCGCCTTACGCTGCTAGGCGCAAGGGCTTCAGGTTTCGGTTACCCGAGCTGCTTACGCAGCCAGAGCGACCGGAGCACGGTTGTCGTTGGCAACTGTACAATTTGCACCGATATCGGTGGTAGCTCACCGAGACAAAGCAAACCCCTTTAGACGTTCGTCGATCCTGTTTCGGCCCCATTGTCCCCCAACGAGGGTGATCTGGTGGAGCCGCCGGGTACCGCCCCCGGGTCCGATCCGCTTATTACGAGCGCGTTTATGTCCATAGTCCGGGTTGCCCCGAACAGGCTCAACATAGGCGCGGGCGGGTCTGGCCGCAAGGGGTGCGTGACGTGCGGAAAATCGTTCCACGCGTCTCGGCGGTGGTGCCGGGCGCGCGGCTGCGCTATCCCTCGGGGAAGGAGGATTCCATGCGATCACTGTTCCATCTTGCCATCCATGTCACCGATCTCGACGAGGCGCGCGCCTTCTACGGCGGCGTCCTGGGCTGCGCCGAGGGGCGCTCGGCCCCGACCTGGGTCGATTTCGACTTTTTCGGCCACCAGCTTTCGCTGCATCTGGGCCAGCCCTTCGCCACCGACCGCACCGGCCATGTGGGCGAGCATCGCGTGATGATGCCTCATTTCGGCGCCGTCCTGCCGCTGGAGGATTGGCTGGCTTTGGCCGACCGTCTGGCCGCGCATGGCATCGCCTTTGACATCCCGCCCGTCATCCGGTTTCAGAGCGAGCCGGGCGAGCAGCGCACGATGTTCTTCACCGATCCGAGCGGCAATCCCATAGAGATCAAGGGCTTCCGCGACTGGGAAGGGGTCTTTGCCGCATGAGCGATCTCGTCATTCCCGCGCCCGAACGCCCCTTTGTCCCGGTCGCCGGCGGCGGCCGGTTTCCCGTGCGGCGCATCTTCTGCGTGGGGCGCAATTACGCCGACCATGCGCGCGAGATGGGCCATGAACCCGCCGATCCGTTCATTTTCGGCAAGCCCGCCGATGCGGTGCTGACCGGCGACGCCGACATGCCCTATCCGCCCGCAACCCGGGATCTGCATTTCGAGGCCGAACTGGTCGTCGCCCTGTCCGGCGGCGGGCGCGACATCGCGCCCGAGGATTCATCGGCGCTGATCTGGGGCCATGCGGCGGGGATAGACTTCACCCGCCGCGATCTTCAGGCCGAGGCCAAGGCAAAGGGCCGCCCTTGGGACATGGCCAAGGGCTTCGATCACTCCGCGGTTTGCGGGGTGTTGCATCCGGTCTCTGAAACCGGGCCGCTGGAGGCGGGCTTCATCCGGCTGTCGGTTGACGGCGCCGTGCGTCAGCAAGGCGATCTGGCGCAGATGATCCTGCCGGTTCCGCAGATCATCGCGCATCTGTCGCGATTGGTCGCGCTGGCGCCGGGCGACCTGATCTATACTGGCACGCCCGCAGGCGTGGCCGCCTGCACCAGGGGTCAGACGCTGCTGGTCGATATCGAGGGCCTGACCCCGCTGACGACCCGCATCGTCTGAGGATACAGCGCGCCGCCCCCTCCAGGGCGGCGCGCGCCAGTCACGCAGCCGCGCGGATCGCGGGGGCCGCGGCCTCGATCAGCGCGGCGTGAAGGGCGCGGATCGCGTCCTCCATCTGTTCGCGTTCGGTGATGAACTGCACATCGACCTGGCGAGGCCCTTGGCTGGCGCCGATCGCGGACAGGCCGGCATCGGCCAGGGCGTTCAGCCCGCGATTGAGCACCGACAGCCCGTCCAGATCGCGCCCGACAGCAGCCACCATCGCCACGGCGCGCAGCCCCACCTGCGCCGAAGGGTAGCGTTCCTCAAGATCGCGGGTCACGCGGCGCAGCAGCTTGAGACTGGCATCGACGTAATGCGTGATCGTGTTCGCGTTCGAGACCTTGGACACGATGCGGACATTGTGGCGCGTCAGCACCTCGATGATGGCGGCGTCGTAGCCCTTGACCCCGACCATATCCTGTTCGAACAGCTCCAGCGCGTAAAGCTCCAGCCCGGTCACGATCTCGACTGCGGCGGTCTCGGCGGCGCAGTCGTCGATCAGGGTGCCGGGATCGTCGGGCTGAAAGGCGTTGGTGACGCGCAGCGCCACGCCGGATTGGCGCAGGGTCTTGGCGGCCTTGGGGTGGATCGCCTCCATCCCCAGATTGGACAACTGGTCGGCCACGTCGTAATTCGTGCGCCCCAGCTTTCGGACCGCCTGTTCGCCCACCAGACGCGGATCGGCCGAGGACAGGTGGAATTCCTTGTGGATGATCGCCTCGCGCGCGCCGGTCAGCGCGGCCAGCCGCGAGAAGGTCACTTCGGAATAGCCCCGGTCGAATTCGCGCATCAGCCCCTCGCGGCACTGGGCATAGCCGGTGACGATGGGCATTTCGCTGGCCGGATCGACAGCCGCCATCGCGGCCGTGATGCGCTGGTCCAGATCGACCTCGTCCTGATCGCGCCAGCCCGACAGATCGACGAAGCGCGCCGCGATGCCTGCACGCTGCAGCATCAGCGTGGTGGCAAAGGCCGAATGCGCCTCGCCCAGACCGGACAGCAGCTCGCGCATCTGCAGCATGTGTTCCGATAGACGGAAATGGCCATAGGAACACAGGCGTTGCAGGTCGATCAGGCAGTTGCGCGCCCCTTCCAGCCTGTCGCGGACAAAGGCATCGGCGCGTTCCAGATCGGCGGGGTGGTCCAGCACATCGGCATGGGCCGCCCGCATCGCGTCCTGCACGCGATCCAGCGCCGCCAGCCAGCCGTGATCGCCCTCGCCGCTGGCAAAGGCGGCATAGACGCCCGGCTCGCCGGATTTCTTGTGCTCCAGCAGCAAGTTGGTGATGCCGCCAAAGGCCGAGACGACGAAGACGCGGCCATAGGGCGAGGCGGGATCGCGGATCAGCAGGCTGTCGCGCAGCGCATGGATGCGCGACATGGTGGTGCCTCCGATCTTCTCGACGGTATGGCTGGCCCTGGTCATGCGGTCTCCTCGGCAGGGGCGTAGCTGCCATCCTCGCGGTGAACTTCGGTTCCGGTCACGGGTGGGTTGAAGCAGCAGGCGAAGACCAGCGTTTCCTCGCAGCGCAGGACGTGCTTGTCGTGCTTGTCCAGCGCATACATCACGCCGGGCGTGATCGGATGGACTTCGCCGGTGGCCAGATCCTCGATCGAGCCCTTCCCCGAGATGCAATAGACGCTTTCGAAATGGTGCTTGTAGTGGAACGTGTGCTCGGTCCCGCCGCCGATCGTGGTGATGTGGAAGGAAAACCCCATCCCGTCATCGGCCAAGAGCATTCGGACCGAATTCCAGTGCTTGTCGGAAACCGAGCGGTCGGTGTTCTTCAGGTCGTGGAAATTGCGAACGATCATGGCGTTACTCCGCAGCGATGGCGTTTTCGGACAGGGTGGCGCGGGTCGCGGCCTCGAGGATGTCGAAGCCCTTGTCGAACAGCGCATCGGGCGTCGTCAGGGGGGCCAGAACCTTGACCACCTGATCCTCGTTGCCCGAGGTCTCGATGATCAGGCCGCCCTCATAGGCGCGCGCGCAGATCGCGCCCGCCACCTCGCCCGAGCCGACATCGACGCCCCGCATCAGCCCGCGCCCCTTGAGATAGGCGCCGGGGATCAGCGCGGCGACGGCCTTCAGGCGGCGCTCGATCAGGGCGGCACGACGGGTCAGATCGGCCTGGAAGGCATCGTCGGACCAGAACTTCTCGACCGCTACGCGTGCGGTGACAAAGGCATGGTTGTTGCCCCGGAAGGTGCCGTTATGTTCGGCCGGGCCGAACAGATCGTGTTGCGGACGCACCAGCACCATCGCCAGCGGCAGCCCGAAGCCCGAGATCGACTTGGCCAGCGGCACCAGGTCGGGGGTCACGCCCATCTCTTCGAACGAGAAAAAGCGCCCGGTGCGGCCGCAACCGGCCTGGATGTCGTCAATGATCAGCAGCGCGCCATGCTCGCGCGCGATCCGCGCCACGCGCTGCACGAATTCCGGCGAGGCTGCGTTCAGCCCGCCTTCGCCCTGAACCAGTTCCAGCATGATCGCTGCCGGCGCGTCGATCCCGCCCGAGCGGTCGGAGAGCATCTGTTCCAGCAGCGCGGCGCTGTCCACGCCTTCGGCATAACCGTCATAGGGCATGCGCGTGACGCCCTGGGTGTCCATGCTCGCCCCGCCGCGATGATAGCCGTTCCCGGTCGCGGCCAGCGCGCCCATCGTCACGCCGTGAAACCCGTTGGTGAAGGCGATGATGTTCGTCCGGCCCGTCGCCTTGCGCGCCATCTTCATCGCGGCCTCGACGGCGTTGGCGCCGGTGGGGCCGGTGAACATGACGCGGTGGTCCATGCCGCGCGGCGTCAGGATGTGACGCTCGAAGGCGTCAAGGAAGCGCGCCTTGGCGTCGGTATGCAGGTCCAGCCCATGCGCAATCCCGTCGCCCGTCAGGTGCTCGATCAGGGCGGCCTTCATGTCGGGATCGTTATGACCGTAATTCAGCGACGAGCAGCCCGCCAGAAAGTCGATATGCTCGCGCCCATCGGCATCGCGCATGATCGAGCCCTGCGCGCTGGTGAAGAGGGCCGGAATGCTGCGGCAGTAGGATCGCGCCGCGCTTTCGCGTCGGGTGAAGATGTCGGTCTCGAAGCTGGCTTGCGCCATGTCCTTGGGCATGTCTTGTCCTTTCGCGGATGTGCCGCGTGTGATTTGTGTGGGGGTGTTCAGGCGGCGCGCAGGCGTGCGGCACTGCGGCGCGCTGCCGGGGGCAGGGGGATCGTGACCAGATGCTCGGTCGCGTGCCGTCCTCCGAAATGCTCGGCGCGGGTGTAGTGGGGGCGCGCCTTGATCTCGCCGCCCAGATGGCGGGCAAGGCTGCGGAACAGCGCCCAGCTGGCCTGATTGTCCCGCGTGATGGTGGTGCGGAGCTGGCGCGCATCGCGGCACGCCTCGCGCCGGATCAGGTCGTTCAGCATGCGCCGCCCCAGTCCCAGGCCGCGCGCTTTGGGGCTGACCGCGACCTGCCAGATGAACAGCGCATCCTCGTTCGGGATCATGTGCCCCGAAATCCAGCCCAGAACCTCGCCCTCGCGCTCGGCAAGGATGCAGGTGTCCGAGAAATGCTCGGCCTGCACGAGGTTGCAGTAAAGCGAGTTCTCGTCCAGCGGCTTGCAGGCGCGGATCAGCGCCCAGATGGCGGGTCCGTCCGTCGGCTCGGGCTTGCGCAGCCGAAGGGTGCGGTCGGTCCGGTCGTCAAGCGGCAGGTCTCGCGGCATGGGCTCTGTCCTCTATTGCTTAGGCATACTAAATAACTGGCGCGTGATCTGGTTTCAACCTTCTGCCGAAGGGCGGATGATCCCGTGCATATTCAGCCGGGTTTCTGCGACCCGAACGGCTTCTGCAGCCTGTGCTGGCTAGCGATGCTTCGATTGGCGAAGAATCGCCGATGCGCGGAGAATTGCTTTGCGGGACGAAGGGATGTTAGAAGAAGGGATGAGCGACCCCATCCCCGTTGCGCGCACCGACGCCGCGCTGATCGCGCTGCGCCGCATCCTGCGCGCCACCGAACAATATGAACGCGAACTGGCGCAGGCGGCCGGGCTGACCCCGGCCAAGCTGCGCGTGCTTCAGATCCTGTCGGCCGAAACGGGCCGGCAGGCGCCGCCCTCGCGGCTGGCGGGGCGGATGGGGGTCAGCCAGGCCACGGTGACGGCCCTGGTCGATCAGCTGGAGAAGCGCGGCTATGTGCTGCGCGAACGATCTGTCGCGGATCGCCGGCACCTGCTGGTCAAGCTGACCGAGGCCGGGGCCAAGGCACTGGCCGAATCCCCCGATGCGTTGCAGCAGAATTTCGTGCAGGGCTTTCAGGCCCTGCAGGATTGGGAACAGGCGATGCTGGTCGCCAGTCTGGAGCGGGTCGCGGCGATGCTGAATGCCAGCGGCATCGACGCATCGCCCGTCCTGACCCTGGGAGAGATCGGCCGCCCGCGCGGGTGATCCTGCCTCAGCCCTTCAGGCCCCAGGGGCCGTGCGGGGCGTCCTGCCCGTCGATCCGGTCGTAGCCATGTGCGCCGAAGAAATCGCGCTGCGCCTGGATCAGGTTTGCGGTGCCGCGCGCGGTGCGCGCCATGTCGAACCAGATGAGCCCCTGCGCCAGCGCGGGCAGGCCGTGGCCCGCGCCGATCCCCGCCGTGACCACCGCCCGCAGTTCGGGAACGGCCCGGCGCAGCAGGTCCGCGAAGAAGGGCGCCATGACCAGATTGCGCGACGGGTCCTCGGCCAGGGCCTCGGCCATGTCGTTCAGCATGGCCGAGCGGATGATGCAGCCCGCCCGCCAGACGCGCGCGATCTGCGGCAGGTCCAGCGTCCAGCCGAAGCGGGCCGAGGCGGCTTCGATCATCGCGAAGCCCTGCGCGTAGCACAGGATCTTGCCGGCGATCAACGCCTGTTCCAGCGCCTCGGGGGCAAGGTTCACCGGTCCGGGCGCCGCGCCGAACAGCGCCTGCCCGGCCTGCCGCTCGGCCAGCCGGGCCGAGAGGTTGCGCGCCATCACCGCAGCCTCGATCACCGGGATCGGGGCGGCGATGTGCTGCGCCTCGATCGCGGTCCAGCGGCCGGTGCCCTTCTGGCCGGCGCGGTCCAGGATCACGTCGGGCATGGCCTGGCCGGTCAGCGGGTCGCGCGCGGCGGTGACGGCGGCGGAAATCTCGATCAGGTAGGATTGCAGCACGCCCTGATTCCACCGGGCGAAGATGTCCGAGATCGCGGCGGCATCCTGCCCCATCCCGTCGCGCATCAGGCCATAGACCTCGGCGATCATCTGCATGTCGGCATATTCGATGCCGTTATGGACCATCTTCACGAAATGGCCCGCGCCCGCATCGCCCATCCGGGCCGCGCAGGGGGTGCCGTCTTCGGCGCGGGCGGCGATGGCCTCCATGATCGGGGCGACGCGCGCCCAATCCTCGGCGCTGCCGCCCCCCATGATGGCGGGGCCGTTGCGCGCGCCTTCCTCGCCGCCGGACACGCCCATGCCCAGAAAGCGGAACGGCAGCTCCGCCGCCGCCCGGCGATTCGTGTCATGGAAATCGGCATTGCCCGCATCGATCACCAGATCGTCGGCATCAAGCAGCGGCGTCAGCGCGGCAAGCTGGTCATCGACCGCCTGACCCGCCGGCACCATCAGGATGATCGCGCGCGGGCTTTCGATCGAGGCGACCAGATCGGCCAGGCTCTCGGTCGGGATGATGCGCGGGGCCAGATCGCCCGCATCGGCATGAAAGCGCCGCGTCACCTCGGTCGTGCGGTTCCAGACCGCGATCCGGCTGGCCTTTTCGGCGATGTTCAGCGCCAGAGCCGCCCCCATCGTGCCCAATCCGATCAGCCCGATTCCCGCCTTTTCCATGCCGCGCATTCCCCCAGCCATTTCGTTCAAGCCAGTGTTTACGCTAACGATAACGCGCTGTCACGGGGCGGCGTGTCCGGCGGTTCCGGCCGCCGGGTCGGGCACGCGGATCAGCGTCTGCAGGCCCGTGGCGACATGGCGGCGTCCGGTCCCGGTCACGCCCCAGACATCCAGCTGGCAGATGGTCAGCGTGCGGCCCGCCTTGATGACGCGGCCCGTCGCCTCGAGGTGATCGCCCTCGGCGGGGCTGAGCAGGTTCAGCTTGAATTCGGTCGTCAGCACGTTGAAGCCAGGCGGAAACAGCGTGAAGGCCGCATATCCGCCCGCGCTGTCGGCAATCGCCGCCGTGCCGCCCGCGTGGAAATAGCCGTGCTGCTGGGTCAGGTGCCCGCCAAAGGGCAGGTGCAGCGTGACCTCGCCGGGCGCGATGGCGGCCAGCCTTGCACCCAGATGGGCCATCAGGCCCTGAGCGGCGAAACTCGCCTCAAGCCGGGCGCGGATCTCGGGGTCGATGCTGTCGGTCAAGGCTGCCTCCTGCTGCGCGGTTCGTGCAGTCTGGCGCGGATCGCCGAGGCTGAAAAGGGCCGGCCGGGGCCGCAACGCGAAACTGCCGGCAGGCATGGCCCGACCGGCAGTCCGCCGAACCCAGGGTCCGGCCGCTCCCCGCCGAAGGCAACACCGCAAGGCGGGGCTCGGGTTCCTGGCACAAAAGTGCCACCTCTCACGGAACATCCAAGATGTGCCGTCCCCGGCCCTGCATGAAAAGTCGGGGAAACCCCACCCCTGACCCGGTTCGCGGCCGGATCAGGCCAGCGGCTTGATCTGGCTCTGTCGCGGGAACAGCTCGTGCGCGACATGGGCGCGCAGGATCGCCTGCGCCGTGGTCTGCGCGCCAAGCGCCTCGCGCGCCAGGCGCATGTGCTTTTCGACCGTGGCGGGGGTGACGCCGATGATCGTGGCGATCTCGCCCACCGTCTTGCCCGCCGAGCGCCATTCCAGAACCTCGCGCTGGCGCGGGGTCAGCAGGGGCTGGCCGCTGTTATGGGGAATGGTGGCAAGCCGCAGATGCGCCACGCGGCAGATCAGACCCACCTCGCGGCGGCATTCGCTCCACAATTGCTCGAGTTCATCGTGGCTTGCACCGGCGCGGGGGTTCAGAAGCACCGCACCCGTCCAGCGCATTACCTGGCTGCGCAGGCTGACGATCTGGATCGCCTCCATCCCGAACTGGCGCGCGGCCTCCAGATCGGGGGGCAGAGCCGCACCGGGATCGACCAGCATCTTTCGCAATTCGCGCCCAGAGATCGATCCGTCGTTGCGCGAGGCCCATTGAGCCCAGAGCGCGGGCTGGCCGTCGCGCGTCTGGCGCACCGCGCGCAGCAGCGCCTCGGGCATGTTGGTGATCACGACATCCTGGTCCTGCCGCGACAGGTTCGGCAGCGCGGGCAGGAAACGGGCGGCATAAAAGACGTTCGCGAAGCCCTGCGCCGCCACCGCATCGAGAAAGGCCGCCCGCAGGCTGTCGATGTCGGGGGCTCGGGCGATCTTCTGGAGGTGATCGATGGGCATGAAATCTCGGCTTCAATAGTTATCTTTCGCAATAATTTCATTGGTAATCGTGACTGCGGTCATGCCAAGGGAAAACTTCGGCCCGAAACAAGAAAATCCCCGGCGGTTGCTGGACGATGGCGGTCCGGACATGCAAATGATGCAGGCGCAGCACCACCAACAGCGCGCAGGCGGAGGGCGAAGCAGCCATGCCATTCACAATCGCCATCGACGGGCCGGCGGCCTCGGGCAAGGGCACGATCGCGCGGGCCATCGCGCAGCATTTCGGGTTCCATCATCTGGATACCGGGCTGCTTTACCGGGCGACCGGCGCCAAGGGTGGCGATCCGGTGGAGGCGGCGCGCGCCCTGCGCCCCATCGACATGGAGCGTGACGACCTGCGCAGCGCCGAGGCCGGGCAGGCGGCCAGCCGCGTCGCCGCCATCCCCGAAGTGCGCGAGGCTCTGGTCGACTTCCAGCGCCGCTTTGCCATGCAGGAGCCGGGCGCGGTGCTGGACGGCCGCGATATCGGCACGGTGATCTGCCCCGAGGCGGCGCTGAAGCTGTATGTCGTCGCCTCGGACGAGGTGCGCGCCGCGCGCCGGGCGGCCGAACTGGGCGCCGATCCCGCACGGATGCTAGCCGAACTGCGCGAGCGTGATGCCCGCGACAGCGCCCGGGCAACGGCACCCCTGCGGCCTGCGGATGATGCCGTGCTGCTGGATACCAGTGCGCTGAGCATCGAGGATGCCGTCGCCCGCGCCATCGCCGAGGTCGCGCGCGTCCAGGCCGGCTGACGGGGCTGCCGCAGCATCCCGAACAGGTCCGGGGCGGGTTCAGGGGGCGATGATCTCGAACCGGGCGACATCGACCATGCCGCGATCGGTGATCTTCAGCGCGGGAATGACCGGCAGGGCAAGAAAGGCCAGTTGCAGGAAGGGCTCTTCCAGCGTTGTCCCCAGGCTGCGCGCGGCGGCGCGCAGGGCGATCAGCTTCTCGTGCACCGTCTCGAACGGATCGAGGCTCATCAGGCCCGCGACGGGCAGCGGCAGTTCGGCCAGGATCCGCCCTTCCCGGGCCACGACGAAGCCGCCCTCTATCTGAGCCAGACGGTTCGCCGCCAGCGTCATGTCGTCATAATCGGTGCCGACCACCGCGATGTTGTGGTGGTCGTGGCACACGGTCGAGGCGATGGCCCCGCGTTCCAGCCCGAAACCGCGCACGAAGCCCGTGGCGATGTTGCCGTTTCGCCCGTGCCGTTCGATCACCGCGATGCGGCAGAGGTCGCGGTCGATGTCAGGGCGCTTGTCGCCATCCTCGGGCGCGATGTCGATCGTCAGGTGCTCGGTGATGATCTTGCCCTCGATGATGCCGATCACCGGGGTCTGGACGCGGTTGCCCGAGGCGCGGAAATCCTGCGGCGCCAGTGTCGGCGCGCGGACCGAGGCGCGGGCGATGGGGTCAAGCGCGGGGCGGGACGCAAAGGCCGCTTCGTCCACGACGCGCCCGCCCGCCAGCACCAGCCGCGCCCGGCAGGTCGCCAGATCGTCCAGCGCCACAATGTCCGCGCGCAGGCCCGGCGCGATCAGGCCGCGATCCTTCAGCCCGAACGCCTCGGCCGCCGACAGCGATGCGGCGCGATAGGCCGCAAGCGGGGACGTGCCAAGCGCGATCAGGCGGCGGATCATGTGGTCCAGATGCCCGTGTTCGGCGATGTCCAGCGGGTTCCGGTCATCCGTGCAGAGGCACAGATAGGGGCTGGTCGTCTCGGTCAGGACCGGGGCCAGCGCATCCAGATCCTTGCTGACCGAGCCCTCGCGGATCAGGACGCGCATGCCCTTGCGCAGCTTTTCCAGCGCCTCTTCGGCCGTGGTCGCCTCGTGTTCGGTGCGGATGCCCGCGGCGATATAGGCGTTTAGATCGCAGCCCGTCAGCTGCGGGCAATGGCCGTCGACATGGCCGCCCGCGAACAGGCGCAGCTTGGCCATGGCGGCGGGATCGCGGTGGATCACGCCGGGATAGTTCATGAACTCGGCCAGACCGATCGAGGAGGGGTGGCCCATGACCTCTGCCAGATCGGCGGCCTCGATCCGCGCGCCCGCGGTCTCCATCTCGGTCGAGGGCACGCAGGAGGAAAGCTGCACCCGCAGGTCCATCAGCAGGCATTCGGACGCCTTCTGGAACCAGCGGATGCCGTCCAGACCGGCGACATTGGCGATCTCGTGCGGGTCGCAGATCGCGGTTGTGACGCCGCGCGGGGTCACGCAGCGGTCGAATTCATGCGGCGTGATCAGGCTGCTTTCCACATGCAGATGCGTGTCGATGAAGCCCGGCACCAGCGTCAGTCCCGCCACGTCGATGATGCGCGCGCCGTCATAGCGGCCGATCCCCGCGATGCGGTCGCCCGCGATGGCGACATCGCCCGGCATCATCGTGCCGGTGATCAGGTCGAATACCTGCCCGCCACGCAGCACGATATCGGCGGGCGCGTCCCCTCGGGCGATGGCGATGCGGCGTTCAAGCGGGTCCATGGGCGTCTCCTGTGATCGGGGACAGGAAAGCCTGCGCGGCGTCCGGCGTCCAGAGGCGCGGCGGGCCGGGGCGGGGCGTTTTCCGCCCTCAGCCCGGAACTGTCCGCCGGATATGCGTCAGGGGTTCCAGCGCAGGAAGTTGGCGATCAGGCGCAGGCCAACGGCTTGGGATTTTTCGGGGTGGAACTGGGTGCCGACGATATTGTCGCGCCCCACCACCGCCGTGACCGGCCCGCCGTAATCCACATGGGCCAGCAGATGCGCGGGATCGGCGACCTGGAATTGCCAGGAATGGACGAAATAGGCGTGATCGCCCGTGGCGATCCCGTCCAGCACCGGATGCGGGCGGTCGATCACCAGATCGTTCCAGCCCATATGCGGCACCTTGAGGCCGGGGGCGGCGATGGCGCGGATCTCTCCGCCGATCCAGTCGAGGCCGGGGGTCAGGCGGTATTCGTGCCCCGTCGTGGCCAGCATCTGCATGCCGACGCAGATCCCCATGAACGGCACGCCGCGCGTCAGGACCGCGTCGCGGATGGCCTCGGCCATGCCGTCCACCTCGCCCAGGGCGGCGCGGCAGGCGGGAAAGGCCCCGTCGCCCGGCAGCACGATGCGGTCGGCACGGGCGGCGACCTCGGGGTCGGAGGTCACCACGACCTCGGCGCCCGCATCGCGGCCCATCAGCTGGAACGCCTTTTCGGCCGAATGCAGATTGCCGCTGTCGTAATCGACCAGCGCGACCCGCATCACAGCGCCCCCTTGGTCGAGGGCAGCACGCCCGCCATGCGCGGATCGGGTTCGACCGCCTCGCGCAGCGCGCGGGCCACGGCCTTGAAGGCGGCCTCGGCGATGTGGTGGCTGTTCAGGCCGTGCAGGCGGTCGACATGCAGGGTGATGCCGCCATGCGTGGACAGCGCCTGGAAGAATTCGCGCACCAGTTCGGTGTCGAACGTGCCGATCTTCTCGGTCGGGAAGTCCACGTTCCAGACAAGATAGGGCCGCGCCGACAGGTCCAGCGCCGCCCGCACCAGCGAATCGTCCATCGCCAGCAGGAAATTGCCGTAGCGGCGGATGCCCTTCTTGTCGCCAAGCGCCGCGACCAGCGCCTGGCCGATGGCGATGCCGGTATCCTCGACCGTGTGGTGGTCGTCGATATGCAGATCGCCCTTGGCGCGGATGGTCATGTCGATCAGAGAATGGCGCGACAGCTGGTCCAGCATGTGGTCGAAAAAGCCCACGCCCGTCTGGTTGTCGTAGCGCCCGGTCCCGTCAAGGTTCAGCGCGACCTCGATCTGGGTCTCGGATGTGGTGCGGGTGATCGTGGCCTTGCGCATGGGATATCCTTGTCTCGCCTGCGGGCCTTATAGGCGCAGCCCGGCCGCGCGCCAAGACGGACCGTTGGACATCGGGGCGGAACCCCCGGGCGGCGGCAGGCATTTTGTTCCCGCATCAATGGTTAAATCTGCGTGACATGGCGGCTTTCCGCCCGGCCTGCGCGCAACCGATGAAAGGGACAGAATGTCGGAGAAACGAACCGAACCCGGAGGACGGCGCGGCCATCGCGGCCAGCCCGGAGACCGGCAACGCGAGGCCGAGGCCTTGTCGGGGCGCCACAGGCCCGCCCCCGAACCCACCCCGGAACCTGCCGAACCCGAGGTTGAACCGCTGCCCGAACCGGAGGGCCCCACCGCGATCATCGAGACCGACTACACGATCGGGCAGGACAATATCGAGGGCAAGGGCGCCGTCCCCTTCGACATCCACAATCCGGTCTTCGGCATCTCGGCGCTGGCGGTGGTGGTCTTCACGGCGGTGACGCTGGTCTTTCCCGACCAGATGGAGCCCTTCTTCGGCGGCCTGCGTGACACGCTGACCGCGCGGATGGACTGGTTCTTCCTGCTCGCGGGCAATGTCTTCGTGCTGCTGTGCCTGGCGCTGATCGTGTCGCCTCTGGGCTCGGTCCGGCTGGGCGGGCCGGACGCGACGCCCGATTTCAGCCTTCCGGGCTGGTTTGCGATGCTCTTTGCGGCGGGCATGGGGATCGGGCTGATGTTCTACGGCGTCAGCGAACCCCTTGGTCATTTCGAGGCCGCGCTGGCCGGCCCCGCGCTGGAGGGCGGCGCGCGCGTCGACTGGGCGCCCCTTGGCGGGGCCGCGGGCGATGCGGCCGCGGCGGAACGGCTGGGCATGGCGGCGACGATCTTCCACTGGGGCCTGCACCCCTGGGCGATCTATGCGGTCGTCGCGCTGGCGCTGGCGCTTTTTGCCTATAACAAGGGTCTGCCGCTGACGCTGCGCTCGGTCTTCTATCCGATCCTCGGGGAACGGATCTGGGGCTGGCCGGGCCATGTCATCGACATTCTGGCGGTGCTGGCGACGATCTTCGGGCTGGCGACCTCGCTTGGATTGGGGGCCGAGCAGGCGACGGCGGGAATGGCCTATCTGTTCGGTGCCGCCAACGATGACTGGATGCGCGTCGGGCTGATCCTGGCGATCACGCTGGTCGCAGGCGTCTCGGTGGTGATGGGCGTCGAAAAGGGCGTCAAGCGCCTGTCCGAGGCGAACATGGTCCTGGCCCTGATCCTGCTGGTCTTCGTCATCCTGGTCGGGCCGACGCTGGCGATCCTGGGCGGGTTCTTCCGCAATCTGGGCGCCTATGTGGCCGAGCTTGCGCCTCTGTCCAATCCGTTCGGGCGCGATGACGACAATTTCCGGCAGGGCTGGACGGCCTTCTACTGGGCGTGGTGGATCAGCTGGTCGCCTTTTGTCGGCATGTTCATCGCGCGCGTCTCGCGCGGCCGGACGGTGCGGCAATTGCTGACGGCGGTGCTGATCGTGCCCTCGCTGATCTCGGTGCTGTGGATGACCGCGCTTGGCGGCACGGCCATTGCGCTGACGCAGGAGGGCTTTGCGGGCATCCTGGAGGCACCGCTGGAATTGCAGCTCTTCGAGATGCTGGGCCAGTTGCCGCTGGCGGCCCTCACCTCGGTCGTGGGGATCGTGCTGGTGATCGTGTTCTTCATCACCTCGTCGGATTCGGGCTCGCTGGTGATCGACACGATCGCGGCGGGGGGCAAGGTGAACGCGCCCGTTCCGCAGCGCATCTTCTGGGTGGGCATCGAGGGCGCGGTGGCCATCGCGCTGCTTCTGGGCGGCGGGCTGGTCGCGCTGCAGGCGATGGCGGTCTCGACCGGGCTGCCCTTTACGCTGGTGCTTCTGGGCGCCTGCTATGCGGTAGTCAGCGGCCTTCGGGCCGAGCGGCGCGAACTGGCGTGAACGCGTGCGGGCCGGGCGGGGATGGGCCTGCCCGGCCCGCTGATGCTTGTCTTGGCCTGTCCGGTCATGCGACAACCGGGCCACAGCAGATACGGGACCGATGCCGCCATGACCGAAATCTCAGCCAGCGAACGCCGGCTTGCCGCCGCGCTCGACCGCATCGACCAGCTTCTCGAGGCCGGCACGGCGAGGCCCCGCGCGGGCGACGATCCACAGATCGGCCAGCTCGAGACCGCCCTGCGCGAGACCGAGGCGCAGTTGCGCGACGCCCAGGACGGAGCCGCGCGGCTGAGCGCGGCCAATGACGTGCTGGCCTCCGCGAACCGGCTGCTGATCGAGGCGGCCGAAACCGGCGGCATCACCCGCGACGAGGCGGTCGAGGCGCTGGAGGCCGAGATCGCCGCCCTGCGCGCCGCCCGCGAGGCCGAGATGGCCCAGATGGCCGAGATCATGGCCGAACTGGGCCGCCTGCTGCCCGCGGACGGCCCCGCCGACACGCCCAACCCCGAGGGAGAGCGCTGACATGGCCGAAGTCGAATTCACCATCGGACACAAGGAATACCGCGTCGGATCGGCCGATGGCGAAGAGGGGCTGCTGGCCCGAGCCGCCCAGATCCTGGACCGCGAGGCGCAGCAGATCCTGTCTCAGGCCGGGCGCGTGCCGGAACAGCGCCTGCTGCTGCTGGCCGGGCTGATGCTGGCCGACCGCTATGCCGGGCTGGAGGAACGGCTGGACAAGGCCGAACGCCAGATCGCCCGGCTTCAGGCCAACCCGCCCCGTGTCGAGGTGCCCGTCGTCCCCGAGGATCTGCGCGAGGCGATGGCCGAACTGGCCGCGCGCGCGGAATCGCTGGCCGAGCGGCTTGCGGAGCAGCAGGCCTAGCCTGCGCCCAGAAACGCGGCCAGCGTCTCGGCCACCGCCTCGGGCGCATCAGCATGCAGCCAATGGCCTGCATCCTTGATCGTGAGCACCCGCGCCTGAGGAAAATAGGCGCGCAAGGCGGCCTCTCCCTCGCGGGTGACATAGTCCGACCTTGCGCCCCGCATCGCCAGGACCGGGCCGTCGAAGCCGGCCTGCGGAAGGCCGTCGGGCCAGCCCACGATGCCCGGCATATGCGCCCGCAGCGCCGCGAGGTTCAGCCGCCAGCCCGGCGGCTGGCGCGACAGGTCCAGGCTTTGCAGCAGAAAGGCGCGGGTGCCGCGATCCTCGATCCGGTCGGCCAGCGCCCGGTCGGCCTGTCCGCGCCGCTCGATCCCGGTCAGGTCCAGGCTTTCCATCGCATCTATATTGGGCGTCTGGTCATGGCCGTAAGCCACCGGCGCGATGTCCATGACGACCAGCTTGCGCACCAGTTCGGGCCGCCGCAGCGCCAGCACCATCGCCGCCTTGCCGCCCATCGAATGCCCGACCAGATCGGCGCGCCCGCCCAAGGCCTCGATCGTTTCGGCCAGATCGGCGGCCAGCGCATCGTAGGATGCGTCGGGATCATGCGGGCTGTCGCCGTGATTGCGCAGATCGACGCTGACCACGCGGCGGCTTTCGGCCAGCCGGCGCGCCTGTGCGCCAAGGTTGCGGGCCTGGCCGAACAGGCCGTGGACCAGAAGGACGGGCAGACCGGTATCATCCCCGGCAAGGACGTGATTCAGCTTCATCGCGGCAGGTTAGAGCGTCTGGCGCGCCGCCGCCATCCCGTCTATCGTGCCGCCATGAGCAATGCGCCCCATTCGTTCGAGGATATCCGCAAGATGGCCGATGACGTGGCCGATCTGATGGTCTCGCGGCTGGGCGGGGGCGCGCGCGGCGAAAGACCCACGCTGGAACAGATGATGCAGCGACGCGGCGGCGCGCTGCCCGGACGGCTGCGCCGGCAGGGATGGCGGCTGGCGCGGGCCGACCGGCTGGCCTGCCAGCCCCGGATCGCGCGGCAATTGCCGCTGGCGGCGCTGGCGCGCGACCATGCCGCCCTGTCGGCGCATCTGCGTCCGCTGGGGGAATTGTCCCGCGTGCAGGGCCGCATCCTGGGCGTGACCGCGAAACTGGTTCTGGCGCTGCTGCTGATCGCGGCAGGGGCGGTCTGGCTGATGATGCAGCGCGGCCACATCTGAGGCATTGCACGCCGTGCAGGGTCCGGCCCGCCGCGCGGCCCCTTGCCCTTGCCGGGGCAAGCTGATGTGAGGGCCGAAAAGCCCCCAGAAGGACCAGCCCATGACCGACACCCCCAGCCGCGATCTGCGCCCGGCTATTCTGGCGCTGGCGCTTGGCGCTTTTGCCATCGGTACGTCCGAATTCTCGGCCATGGGGCTGCTGCCGTTCTTCGCGGGCGATCTGGGCCTCAGTGAATCGCAGGCGGGGCATGTGATCAGCGCCTATGCGATCGGGGTCGTGGTGGGGGCGCCGCTGACCTCGATGATGGGGGCGAGGCTGCCGCGCAGGCGCTTTCTGGCGGCGCTGATGGCGTTCTACGGGGTGATGAACCTTGCGGCCGCGATGATGCCGGGCTTTGCCTCGCTGACGACGGCGCGTTTTCTGGCCGGCCTGCCGCATGGCGGTTTTCTGGGCGTCGCGATGCTTTACGCTGCCGATGCGCTGCCTGCGGGCCAGAGGGCGCGGGGCGCGGCGCAGGTGATCCTGGGGCTGACGGTTGCCAATATCGTGGGCGTGCCGCTGGCGGGCTGGATGGGGCAGGTGCTGAACTGGCGGTGGGGCTTTGCCATGCCCGGCGTGATCGCGCTGGCCTCGGCGCTGGCGATCCTGCGGCTGGCGCCGCGCGTCGGCGGCAATCCCCATGCCCGGCCCTGGGACGAACTGGCCGCCCTGTCCAATCCGCGCGTCCTTTGGACGCTGGCGGTGGGGGCGATCGGCTTCGGGGGGCTGTTCTCGGTCTATGCCTTCCTGACGGCGGCGATCCTGGCCACGACCGATGCGCCGGCCTACGTCATCCCGCTGACGCTGGCGGTCTTCGGCATCGGCGGCACGTTGGGGACTTGGGCGGCGGGGCGCTACACCGAACGGCTGGGCACAGACCGGGCCGCTTACCTCAGCCTGGCCGCGATGGCGGTGACGCAGGGCTTCGCGGCGCTGGTCGTGGGAAGCTGGCCGCTGATGGTCGCCTCGTCCTTCCTGATCGCGGCGGGGGCGGGGCTTGTGATCCCGCTTCAGACCCGGCTGATGGAGGTCGCGGGCCGCGCCCAGAACATGGCCGCCGCGATGAACCACGCGGCCTTCAACGCTGCCAATGCGCTTGGGCCGTTCCTTGGCGGTCTGGCGCTGGCGGCGGGCTGGGGCTGGCGCGCGCCCGGCCTTGTGGGCATCGCGCTTACGGCTGCGGGCGCCGTGGTCCTGACACTTGCCCGGCGACAGGAACGGAAAGCTCGGGTGCGGGCAGCGATCGCAGGATGACCTGCCGCGAGGTCGAGGCGAATTCGCGCCGCCACGACACGAACAGCACGACCGCCGTGCCCGCCATCAGGCCCCAGGGCCCGGCCAGCCAGGTCAGCGAGCCAAGCGCGAAATAGACGCTGCGAAGCCCGGCATTGAAATTGCGCGCCGCCGTGATGTTCAGATCGGCGGCCTGCATCGCGCGGTCCAGCGCCACCGGATCGTCGGGCCGGTTCGGCACGGAGGCCATCGTGACCGCGCAATAGCCGAACAGCCGGTGCGCCCAGACGAATTTCAGGAAGGCGTTCACCACGAAGAACATCGTGACCAGAAGGCGCATCTCGTAGCCCGTGCCCGCGACGGATTCGATCTCGAACTCGCGCACGATGCCGCGCAGCCTTTCGCCATTGCCGATCAGCGCCAGCAGGCCGCCGGTCGCGATCATGCAGGCGCTGGCGAAGAACGCGGTGCCCTCGCGCAGGCTGGCCAGGATGTTGCCGTCGAAGATGCGGTTGTCGCGCGACACGAATTGCCGCATCCATTCGCGCCGGAACCGCGTCATCAGGACCGAGACCGAGGGCCGGCCCGCAGGCGGGCTTTCGGTCAGCCAGCCGATGCCGATCCAGGCCGCGAAAAGCAGCGCCACCGCGACAAGGTCCGGCAGCGCCAGACGGCTATCCAGAAGAGACTGAAACATCATCTGTTCGTTCTATGCGGCATGGCTGCCGCTTGAAAAGGGGGCGCGGCTGGCACTAACCTTGCGCAGGAGTGTCATGCCTGCCGGTTCGGCACCCCGCGAGGAGGAACCATGATCCAGCTACCCCAGCCAGATCCCGGCGTGCTGTCGCGCCGTGCGGCGATCGTCGCCGCGCTGAACGACGCGCTGCCCGGCGCGGTGATCGACGATCCCGCCGAGACGCGCGCCTATGAATGCGACGCGCTGACGGCCTATCGCTGCCCGCCCCTTGCCGTGGTGCTGCCCCGCTCGACCGAGGAGGTGTCGCGTCTGATGCGGCTATGTCACGACCTGCGCGTGCCGGTCGTGCCGCGCGGCGCGGGAACCAGCCTCGCGGGCGGCTCGATGCCGACCGAGGATGCGGTGGTGATCGGCCTTGCCCGCATGACCGAGGTGCTGGAAATCGCGCCCGAGGATCGCATGATCCGCGTTCAGGCCGGTCGCACCAATCTGGCCGTGTCGGGGGCGGTGGATCATCTGGGCTTCTTCTACGCGCCCGATCCCTCCAGCCAGCTGGCCTGTGCGATCGGCGGCAACATCGCGATGAATTCGGGCGGCGCGCATTGCCTGAAATACGGCGTGACGACGAACAACCTTCTGGGCGTCACGCTGGTTCTGATGGACGGGTCGGTCGTGGAACTGGGTGGCCCGATGGGCGAGGCGCCGGGGCTGGACCTCCTGGGGGTCGTCTGCGGCTCGGAAGGCCAGCTTGGTATCGTGACCGAGGCGAGCCTGCGCATCCTGCCCAAGCCCGCAGGCGCGCGCCCGGTCCTCGTGGCTTTCGACGCGACCGAAACGGCGGGGGCCTGCGTCGCCGCGATCATCCGCGCGGGCGTCCTGCCCGTCGCCATCGAGTTCATGGACCGCCCCTGCATCCTGGCGACCGAGGCCCATTCCGGCGCGGGCTATCCCGATTGCGAGGCGCTGCTGATCGTCGAGGTCGAGGGCACGCCGTCCGAGATCGACGAGCAGCTGGCCCTGATCCGCGACATCGCCCTGCGCTTCGATCCGATCGAATTCCGCGAAAGCCGCTCTGACGACGAGGCGCGGCGCATCTGGCTGGGCCGCAAATCCGCCTTTGGCGCGATGGGCAGCCTGGGCGACTATATCTGCCTGGACGGCACGATCCCGGTGAACGCGCTGCCGCAGGTTCTGGCGGGCATCACGGACCTCTCGCGCCGCTACGGGCTGGCCGTGTCGAACGTGTTCCATGCGGGCGACGGCAACATGCACCCGCTGATCATCTTCGACGCCAACAAGCCCGGCGATCTGGACCGGGCCGAGGCGCTTGGCGCCGAAATCCTGCGCCTTTGCGTCGAGATGGGCGGCTGCCTGACCGGCGAACACGGTGTCGGCATCGAAAAGCGCGACCTGATGCATGTGCAATTCGCCGCCCCCGATCTCGAGGCGCAGATGCGCGTCAAGGATGCCTTCGACGCGCATTGGCTGCTGAACGCGGCCAAGGTCTTTCCGCTGGACGCTTCGGCCCCGCGCCGGGAACGCCGCCTGAACAGGCCCGCCGATGCGGCCTGAGACCGAGGCCGATCTGGCCCAGATCATCCGCGAGGCGCGCGCGCCTTTGTCGATCACGGGCGGCGCGACCCGCCGCTGGCCGGGCGAGGGCGCGGCCGCGCCCCACGACACACGCGGGCAGACGGGTGTCACGCACAACGAACCCCAGGCACAGACCCAGACGGTCCGCG